>JAVYIG010007519.1:0-100929 GCA_035222895.1 Strongylocentrotus droebachiensis
CCTCATACCCGAATTAGCACTAAATCGTACAATTTTCACACACATCCTGCACATGTGTAAAACGAATGGGAGAAAGAAGAGAAATTACACCAAAAATACGTAGCGACACTTCTCCAGGATGGTTTAAACATTGGCAATTGAATTCAATGATTGTATTTTGCTGCTATTTTATACTAGGTGGCATCAATTGTCACTAACTTGCCAACTTTAAGTGAGTTCTCAGTGATGAGTTTTGCACAGTGATAATTTGAGAATCATAGATGGTGTCTGAAATTTTGTTTTATTAAAGCCCTTTTGCACTAGTTTGGGATTAGACTTCCCTGCATGGTCATTGACAGGTGGTTATCTCATCAAATCAGCTCTCAATTAACATAAGAAAAAGGGGATCATGGGGGACCAACGGGGTACCGCTTAGGCATTGTTTGCTACATGTACATGTATATAGAGGGTGCAAGTAGCTACGAGTAGTGCAGTTCCAATTTAAACACAAACTATAGCTTGCATTATTCCTTTAATGAGTGAGCTAAATAGGTCAAAGTAAAATAGTTTCCTGTCCAAACCAAAATAAATGGAGGATGCTGGCTTTTTTGTATTCAACAAGTCCAGTCGATGTAAACATACAGTAGTGCGTGAGATATTTTAGAGAGCATACATGGATACTGCATGTATTCTCCGGATGACTTCAAAATAGTTCATTATGATATAGTTCACCTACACCTCTCTACCGAGCTTTAAGAGAAAGGTACTCGAGATCCAGCTCCGTTAAGCTACGGATGTCTTTTTAGCTGCACATAGTTTTTTGTAGGCCTTTTATTGAGTCGCTATATATACACCTGCACAGCACCTACATCAGTACGGGAATACATGCGACGGTGGCCTGTACTTATAGCGAAGAAGATGATCTTGGAGAGATTGCTTAATGTTGGTAGTGGAAGTCATAAGGATTTACATCATCTTATTGTTTTGTCACAAAGAGAAAGAACAAAAAAGAAAACCTTTGTATGTCTCAGCTAAAACGGATGCATGTGGAGACAAGAAACTCTTGATTTTTTTCCATTTTTCATTTGGCCTTTTTTCTAATAATTATTATCTTCTAAGTCTATTCAGAAAAATACACAGCGCATCAATCTCTCGTTACCTAATCAGAGTAAATATTGTAATCAAATTGGGAAAGGGTTTTGTGCAGCGATGATTCATGATAATGAGTCCATTATACCATCTATCTACACTAAAGTTGAGCCTGCAGGCTGCATGCAACTACCATACGAAGCCCTGCAGGTGCTCACAGCCTCAACGAGACATGCATCGTTTGATTTTTGATGTAATGAAGCTCCAATATCCTTGTTTTTATTTTTGATAAATGGGGGGTCATTGTAAGATTGGTTCTTGTTGGCAAATGAAGTCTGAGTTTAGATGACTTACTTGAGCATGCACAAAGAGTATTAAACGCAGTTACATGTATTGCATGTTTCTCAAAGAAAAAAAATGCTTGAAATACAACATGTATTAATAGCACTATATAAATGAATTACACATGACTGCGGTTTGATTTGTAAGATTTTTGTAAGATTTGTATTGACTCTATCAACCCCCTCTCGGGATAATATATTTACAACATAGTATCAAGATAAAAAATAGTATAACAATGATAAAAATGTGATAATATGGACAATGATAAACATATGATAATATGAACAAAGATAAACATGTGATAATATGAACAATAATAAATGATTAATCATTTGATAAGGATCTAAAAGTGATTTGTATCATTGCTTTTGAACACGCATTTCCTCAACAAAGTCTCTGATGACCATTTTTTTTGTCTGACTCTTCCCCCATCTCGTTCAGGACTTACCGGTGCAGGCAACATTGGAAAGTGTGTGTTGAAGGTCACCTTCTCAGTTGTGAATAAACCAGACTTTCAGAGGGAACTGCGAAAGAAGAGGATCTTTGTTATCAGTCTTCTTGCTTCAGTTGAAAAACACAGATGATGTACAAGGTACGAATACTTTATATTCAGTTCTGGCATACCCCTCCTGCACCCCCCCCCCCCCCCCCCCACGATGTTGCAAGTCAAAATGAGTTCTGAGAATAGAAAACACATTTTAATGAAACTTGAAGAAATCATTCTTTTTTTGTTTCCATGTGCATTTTTTTTTCTTTTTTCATTATGGCCAGATTTTGCAAGGATTTTAAGCAAATGAATTGTTAATTAAATCTTGGAAATGCAGTAACGTAGGCTATGCTATACGAATTAATAAATTGCCATCACCATTATTATCATCATTGTTATTAATATTTGTGTTGTTGTTGCTGTTGTTGTTGTTGTTGTTATGATTATTATTGTGATTATGATTATTATGATCATTATTATTATTAGTAGTAGTAGTATTGTTATTATTATTATTTTCATTATTAATTATATTGATTATTAATTGTTATTTCAGCTGTCCCACAATCCCCCACCAATGATGCGAAGCGTGCACAGAAGTGGGCGACCTTAGAGGAAGTGAAAAGCCTCGCATCGACTGGTGACCTCAGGGGAAGGGAACCTTTGGAACTCATGGAAGTCATAGAGAAAGGTGAGAAGGTCCCTCAGATAGGATGTAAAAATGATGCAAGTAATATTCATTGTGCCAGGGCTTGAATAAAACGGGGGTCTTGTGCACAAGGCCCCCGACTTTTGTCTGGACCCTCCCGCTCCCAAATTTGTAAAATTCAAACAGGGGCATACATGTATATGCAAAGAGACCCTCAGAATGCCAGTCAGAACCATAGTGAAAAAGTTAAAGGAGAGTCTTGATTAAGCTTTTATAAGTTATTTCATTTCAAAAGTCAATGTGTAAGTTGCATACATGTGTACACAAAACCATAGAATATTTACCACATTCACACACAATAATGATCAGATACTGTCTTTTGCAGAATATGATATAAAATTAAAAACTTATTTGCAATTTAAGGTGCATTTTGGGGTCTACAAAAAAAGGGGGGGGGGGGCACAGGAAATAATTAGGGGGACTTGATTTTGTTGTGTTCTCAAGATATGCCACATGGACTGTCAAAAAGGGAGTGTGGATGGGGTCGCGTAGGGGAGTGGGGTGGGGTGTATGCCCTTGTGTTGCCTAATTTCTGTCACTGTTTAAAGAACATTTATTAAGATCTTTACACCTGTATGTATAAATTACAGTAATCCAGTACGGGTTTGGTCATAATTATAGCCATGTCATGGACCAGCCTTGAGGAAGAACGATTTAACTTTGTAAAATTTCTTTTAATCAATTGTTTTGTTTCAGGAATGGAATATCCACTGTCATTACTCAAGGAAAGGAGCTTACTTCAACTCTCTAATGATAAAGAGAGTGGTACTCACCATCATTCAGGGACAATGTCTGCATTCAAGCAGATGTTAGAAGCTGTCAAGTTTGGCCCAGAAGGTGAGTGTTTACCAGTCTCATGTTGATCAGCTTTCAAGAATATCCAGCACTGTTAAATAAAGAAAGAAACAAAACAAACATACAAACAACAACACCAATTAACAAACCAACCCCCAAAATGGTAATTTACTTTAATGCCGGTAGCGTAATAAAACTAACTTACAATTTCAAGATATTTTTTTAAGGGATTGGGTAACTTTGTATCAGATTCTGAAACAAAATCCTGGATTTAGCTCATGCTGCAATGATAATTATAAACGTTTAGGTCAGTCTTTAGGTCGCCTGTCTGATTATCAAGATATTTATGATTGGAAATCAAAATTTCAAAATTTGTTTTCCTAAAGGTTTTTATAACACTACAGTCTATTGGGGAAAGTATGTATTTGCTTTTTTGTTCATATTTGGCCTGCCTAACTAATACCATGTGAAACATTTTTTTTGTACACGATAACAATTCACAGTAATTAATTGCAAATTTTGACTACCGGTACTGAACTTACGCAAAATGTATGCACCATTGAACAAGTTGTTAATTAAATATGATACATGTATTTAGTTATTATAAAACAGATGCAGTCCCTTGTTGAAAATAAGAATAGAAAACACTTTACTTTTAGTGTCTACTGTCTAGACTGTAGATTGCCCCAAAGCTAAATTAATATTGTAGAGGGTCGGTGCAATAAAGCATTAAGCCACTGTCCTTCACTTTCATGAAAATGAATACATTATAGAGTGGTGAAGTGTGACGTCATCAAAAATCTATTTTTTTAGAATTTCTCAATTTTTTCTTCATTTTCCGAAAGAGCATCAAAAATAATGTCCAAATGTTGAAAAACAATTTTATATGTTAAGTATTGGCTGAGATATGACCATCCGAAAAAAGATTTTCTATAGGAACTCAGTGTTATTTTGCTCTGGTTCATAACATTAGGGAAATGTTAATTTCTGGTATTTTTTAGTACAGAGGATATTGGAGTTTTAACCTCGCAAAAGATACGTCACAGAGTTGCCAATTTGTGTTTCGCAAATCCATCACTTTCTTATTTTTGATTGAATTTTGCTCAAACTTTCACTGATCTATTCCTCTAATTTTGTTGCTTCTATTGAAACCTACTTAATATCAGGGTGGACTTCCCTTTTAACAGTGATTACGTTCAAGTTCAATTCAAGTCGATTCCAGTCAATTCAATTCAATTCAATGTCATCCAGTTCATTTCTATTCAAATCTGTTCAATTCAATAATCCTAACTTTCATTATCTGTATTTTTCTTGAAAAAACACACTTGTGGGTTAGCGCTGTATTGCACCAATTCCCTTTAATTGACTACTCCAAAGTTAATTACCCACTACAGTGTACATGTGTCAATATCTGCTCCTGTGAGGCTGTGAACTGCCTTGAAATCCGTCGGCACAAAAAAATAAATGACATCAAAAAAATATTTACATTTCTCTTTAGTGAGTACTCTCAAGGCTTGTCTACAATATGAAGCAATAAACTGCATTTTTGGAGGGGTTGTTGTATAACATGTAAAATGAATATCAGCCACATACAACAATAGATCTTGCGTATTCATTAAACTTTGTGAGATACAGACATGAGATGTGTATTACACGTACATCATTATGATTTTTTTTTCTCAATTGAATAAAAGAAATAACACTGTAGTTTACCACCTCATACAGTATCTGAACGAGGCTTTTATAGGGGCATTTAAAATTTCGTCTGGCATTTCAAAAAAATCATACTCCAGGGGTGGATTTTACGATTTCATTTTTTTAAATGTCTTTGCTGGTAGTTGCTTAGCTGATGAAACGTCAGAATGTGAGAAAAATGAATGATTTTTGCTTGCAGTGTGAATGCAGCTTTTGTGTGAACAATGCATTATCGTTGTTTGAATATTAGGTTTCACACGAGGTCTGTTTGTTATGTTGTTATGGCGATCAATGTCAACAATTTACAATTTTCATCATGAATTTCCTTCATAGTTGATAGATTTCACAATTGATTACCTTCCTGTATTAGTTTTGGTTTCAGCTGACTAAATTGTAATTGTGTTTTTCAGACATCAGTTATTATGTTTGGACTGAGCTTGTATTTGAGAGAGAGAGAGAGAGATGGTATAATTCTAATGGCAACCGCTCATGTACAGGGTGTACAAAGAGAAAGAAAGAAAAAAAAGAGTTGTTCCCTCATTTTTTTTTTGGGGGGGGGGGAGTGGGAAGGGGACAGATGGGCAAGAGAAGGAGAAAGAAAGAGAGAGAGAGAGAGAGAGAGAGAGGCAGAGAGACGGAGAGATAGAGAGAGAGAGAGGGGAGAGGACAAGAGAGAGAGACAGAGATAAGTGACGGTCGGGTACATAATTATAGTCTCTTCTGCAAAGGGGGAGAGGGGGGGGGGGGGGGGGCAAGGACATTTTTATAGAAAAATTGTCTTTGTGTCACTCTTGTCTGTCTCTCCGTGTTTTCTGCTTGTGTAACAAGAGAAGTACAGTGTCTTCTCTGGTCTAATTCTAATGAGAACTGCTCATGTACAAAGAGAAAGAAAAAGAAGCAGTAGGAACCAAAAAAGAGTGGTTCCCTTTTAAAAGAAATTGACTGAAAGGCTACCAGTCTCAAAAAGACCGGTTCAAGCATTTGACCAAAAATATCCACATATCTTTTGAAAATTGAAAAGTACCACTTGGTTCATTTTAGAAGAGAACAAAATCCCTCATGAAGTGATAGAAATGCTTCATGAATATAAAGGCTTGTTTACCCTTTTACCCCCACCTGCATGTGTATAGATCAAGTGGCTTAATATTATAATGATGTTTCTGGTAAAAGTTATGTGATTGCTACTCTAGAAATCATCATTAATTTTACATCTCCCTTCTACTCAATCACATGTTGTAGAACAGAGCTACCTCCTAGCTGTGTACTGTGAGCGGTGCTCCCCTTGTCAGACTATGAGCCAAGCAGTCTTTGCAGAGTATATGTGTGAGAAGGGACTCCCACCAGTCTCGGGTCCTAATCTATTCAGGTAAGTGTAATGTTTTGTTGATTTTCCAGTGATGGATTCAATGGGGGAAGGGGGAGGGGGAGGGGGGGGGGGGGGGGGGGCAAGGGGCACATTCAAAACTCAATCTGCCACATCTATGATTAAAGGAAACCTCACCTCAAGGAATAATTTCAGTTATTCTGAAAGGTTGTATTCTTGCCCATTAAGATTTCCCAGCAATTGTATGCGAGAGGTATGAAGCAAATTATTCTCAGCATACATGTAATGTACAGTTTCTCAGCACTACATGAGCATTGCCATTTCCTTGATGACGTGACATACTATGCGAAGTCGTTTATCAAGTAAATGTATTCAAATTTATGGATGCTTTCTTCTGATTATCAAGAAAATGGCTTCGGCCATGTCATGGGAAAAGGCATCACGTCAAGCCAAGATTCTTAATTTATATTTACCTTGTACATTTTCGTGAGGAATATTGTACATCATTAGGCAGGAATGAATGTCATCTTTCAGCATACCTACACCATATTCTTTTGGATGAGGTATCTTTAATTACATGTAGAGTATTTTTTTAAATATGTGCTTATATATTGTCTGTTCCTCTTTTTGTGAATCTGTTTGCTTCATATATTAGTTATATTTCCTTCCAGCCAGGTGCATTTTCTCACAACATGTCACTCAAAATATATCTCCTTCTGACGTAAATGTTGAAATTGCTTGTTAGATATTGAAAATATAGTATTGCATTGGTTTGGTTTATAGAGATAAAACAAATCATCAAACATGCGGCTAACAACTGAAGTTGCTCAATTTACAGAGTAAAAAGTACATGACTTAAAAATACATTGATAACACATTCAAAGATTTTTTTATAAATGTAATGCTTCCTGGGAGAAATTTTCAATTATTTAATATATCAATCGATCTTATTTACTGGGTGGAAGCCACAAATATATTAAATAACATTCAAAGATATTGAAAACTGAAGAGTAATTGTGTATATTTTCATGCGATTTACAAGTTTCATTGACAATATAAAATAGCCATTCGTTTTGAGTAAAAGAGAAATTTGAGAATTAATGATTTACAGGTTTATTGCAACAATAACGGAGTAGGTTAGCCCACAAAGACTGATAGAGATAGTGATCTCTTAGCCATATAAGATATGAAGGTTCCTAGTTTGATACAAATAACGAAGAAAAGTGGGTAAAAGAGAAAAATGCTGTAAATAATTCACACTACTCATATACAGTATGTCTTGATCAAATAACGATACGTATAGGTAATAAAGTTAGAAAATGAATGCCCTTGGGGTTTTGGAAAAAAGTAGACCAAAAATTGAATGTTTCATTATCAATTTTTGAGTGTTCAGTAAAAATATTCCAATGAGAAAGGCTTTCAGTGAGTACAAAGGCACACATGCATTCATGTTGACATAAAATGAATCACCATGGAAACCAATTAAAGGTATGTACATGTAATAAAGAAACCCAGACATAAAATAGAAACCAGTCTTAAAGCATGCATGCATAACATAATCGAGGAGGAACGTGGGATTGAAAAATAATATAACAAAAGAAATTTCTTGCTTTGCCTGTATTTGTACATTCACATAATGCCCTTTCCAATAAAAGGAGTGCCGAGATAATGCTTGAATAAACATGCATGTACGTGGGTACACTTCAAGCCAAGAATTATCACACAGCAGATGAAACCACCTCGATGATACACTTCAGTTTTCATCTAAAGAGGAGGAAGCATTGAGTGAAAGTGCAAATACGGAAACCATGGCAACGTGTTGTATCATGACTTGGATTCTGAAGGATAAATATTATATTTTTTTTCCCCCTCAGTCACCTTTGCTTACTGTCTGACTCTTTTCACTAGAATAGTGATGTGGATATTGTAATGCAACAAATGGTGTTGAGTAATGGTTCTTATTTTTTATCATTTCATATGAAACTTACACAGTGAAAACCTGTATATAATGATTGCTCACGGAAGACAAGGATAGTGATCTTTATAGGCAGGTGGTCTCTATGTATAGGTTTCTTTAGCAATCTTTCAATGAAAAACATTTTACATGGGAAACAGTTAATTCAAAATTCAATACAAATTCAGTGGTTGCTAAAGCAGGGTTATTACATTACTTGTAAAAAAATTCCATGGTTCAATACCCAAACAGTGAACCTTCTTCAGTAACAACCTGTATAGAAAGACCACCTACTCATAAAGACCTTATTTTTAGCTTTTAGTACTGGTATTATCAAGTGCATATTATTTTTCGGATAGATGTCTTTCTTACTTCATTTAATATCATAGTTTGCCTTTTTAAAGACATTTTAATGCCTAAATTACCCTCCTTTTCACCGGAGAGGCGTCTGCAGTGACGTCAAATGAGTCATCACCGAAACTGGGCTTTTTTCTGAGCGTTCTGAGTCATTTTTTTTAGGCTAGATTCCAGAATTATTGATGATTTCTAAGAAAAATCATTGACATGTTCAGAATCTCCGTCAAAATCATTCTACATGTCTTTTTTCATTTCTTAGCCCGTTTTGGTTAGAGTGGCCCTTTAAAATTAAGGCAATCTAACCTTTGTAATACTTTCATCTGTGTGAAAGCATGCAGATAAATAAGAGAAACATAATGAAAAATTAATTATGACTGTTTGAATTAGTTTGAAATAGAGAAACTGTCTATGTAAACGCAAATTGCCAATTTGATCACTAGATTGTTATGTGTTCAAGGACAAATTCCCCCCCCCCCCCCCCCCTTTGTGTGTATAGACTAGAGAAATAAATTTGCTTTCTCCAGTGGGGCACTAATCAAAATATACTGTGGGTAGCATGTTTTATGGTAGGTTCTGTAAAAAGTAAAAACACTCCCGTCTCATACAATTTGAAAGTTTTTTTAGTCATTTTGTGTTTGAAACAATTGGGAAAGTTGTCTGGCACCTCATCATGCACAATGACACTGCCAATTCAAGGAGGGGGGGGGGGGGGGGTAGGAGAGGGGAGCAAGATAGTATTAGAAAGTTTCAATTTTCTATTCTCATTTCTTAATGGATGGAAGAAGTTGATAAATGTGACATGACAGAATTGCCCTTTATTATGCATGCAGTTGGGATGTGTAATGTCCTTGCAATATTTTTACAAGACAACTTGCTTCCTCCCCCTTAATGAGAAAGATGCTGCATTCATCTCTGTCACTCTCTGAAAGTTATGATGGTGAAAGTTTTTTTTTATGGTTTTTTTGACTTGCACAAAAGGTACCATTTTACTAAATATTTATCGAATATATATTATGCAAGAAGAAAAAACATGTACATTTAAATGGCTCATTCACTTGTCATGAAATATTAATTTACGTTGAAAGTTTTAAAAAGCTCATAACCTAATTTTTGTGGTATCTTGTTGTAGGCTGCAATGTAATCACTTTAATAGGGATCGAATTGAATTGAACTGGTAAATGACGTACTACATGTATCTTGATTGTAACTCTAACAATTTACCAAAATTTTCATTTGGATGTACCAAATGCGAACTCAATTCACAAACGTCACCAACTACTGTACATTAAGCCTTTTGCGTTCCAAAGGCATCTTTATGTGACATTCTATTACACTAATTAAGCTACCTTACAGTTTATACCATAGGTCTTATTCATTGTAATCAGGGTTGAATTGGTGTACCATTTCTTGTCATTCAGGGCTTTTGATTCCAAGTGACAAGGTTACCGGTACCTACATTTTGTACGTCCCAAAGACTTTATCAACGGTCCTATGACCCTGCATGCAACCCTCTGCAATTGTCTTTTTAAAGGCAGTTTACTGACTTTACTGTCATTTTAGAACAGGGCTTATGTTCTGCTAATTAATTACTCATGTGCAATCAGGATTTAATTGGTGTACCATTTTTTGGTCTCTAGGGCTTTTGATTCCAAGACACCAAGTTTAGCTATTTCCCAAAGACTTCACAAATCAACAGTCCCATGACCCGGCAACCCTCGGCAATTGTCTTTTTATAGGCAGCTAACCCTGTAATTTTCCCAAAGGGTTTATGGTCTGCTTATTAATTACTCATTGTCATCAGGATTAAATTGGTCTCTATAGGGCTTTTGATTCAAAGAGACAAGGTTACTTACATTGTAGATCCTGAAGACTTCATCAACGGTCCTATGACCCTGCTCGGCAATTGTCTTTTTAAATGCAGTTTTCTCTGTTATTTTAGAAAAGGGTTTATGGTCGGTCAAGTAATAACTCATGTGTAATCAGGATTAAATTGGTGAATCAGGATTGAATTGGTGTACCATTCTTGGTCTCTATAGGGCTTTTGATTCGAAGAGGCAAGGATACCTTGATCCTGAAGACTTCATCAACGGCCTCGCGGCCATGCAACCCTCTGCACCTCATGGAGGCCTTCCTGCAGAGCTGCGATGTCGGTACATCTTCAGATACTACGACCAAAACAAGCATGGCAAGATGGAGTTTACAGGATTCAAGTAAGATTTTATCTCTCCCTCTCTGTCCCTTTCTTTTCTCTTTCTCCTTTTCTAGCTGTCGCACTCTTTTTCTCTTTCCTTCTTCCATGCTCTCTCTCTCTCTTCCTCACTCTTACGCACTCCATCCCTCTCCCACTGTATTCTTATCTTTCTATCATTGTCTATTTTTTTTTATTAATAATCAGTTTCGGTTTCCAAATGAATTTGTTTATATCAAGCTCTTCATTTTATGAATATTTCTAATTATAATTATAATTAGGCTTAGAAGTTGTTGATTTTTGTTGTTGATGTCTTTATTTTATGAATGTTTTTTAATTATCTATCAAGCTCATAATCTTATAATTTTAAGTTTAGCTCTTCAATTTATGATAAAATAGTTTCACATTATTTAATGAGCAGATTTTTATAATCTGATCATTAACTGTTTTATCTTGTGGTGGTAGAGTTGATGCTCTTGTGCATGATATGATATTGAAATTTGAAAATTTAAAATATTATTCATTTATAGAAGAGTGTGAATTCAATAAAAGTATGATCAATGCCCTTTTAATTCCAAACAGATGATATACATTATATGAATTTGTCTTTCTATAAAAGGCACAGGATATAAACACAAGCCAATAATTTACAAAATAAGTAAATTGTGCGATTGGAATTCTTCATGTATCTATTGAAAGCTGAATTTCAATTTAATGCAGTTTAAAAATGGTTTCTCAGACACCATATTTGCATCATATGCCAGTTTTGTGTCGTGACATTTTGTAAGCTTCCAAGATCAATACTGCTTCCTTTCAATGCGAAGTTGCCTGCATGCAGCTACAATAGCTTGCGAGAATGCGTGTCAATTCGCACGCAGTCGGTCGTAAAATTTGGTATGATTTGATTAAGTGGAGAAAATCCAAATGCCAAGAGAATGGGTGTGAGGTGGAGAAAGATATATTAATAGAAATCTATTAAGGGATTGCTGTTGACGTATTGTATCTCTTGATATTTGATTCATTGTTTTGTGCTTTCTATACAGGTGTACAAGGTTGTTGCTACTTTGTAAAGCGTTGCATGCAACATGTCGTGTGCAGATTCATGGAACTACAGTATCAATTAATCAATAGTTTAGTAATACATGTAATCACTATACTGTTTTAAATTTAATCATTCCCTCACAATTTCTATTTTCTCATTCTCTATCTCTCTCTCTCTCTCTCTCTCTCTCTCTCTCTCTCTATCTAACCTTCCCTTTCTATCTCTGTCTCCCTTCTCATGTTCTCTTTTCTGTCTCTGTCCTTCTTTATTTCTCTCTCTCTCTCTAGTCAATATACACCCACCATATATATCTTTTCATCTCTTTTATACAAGATTTCTTCTCTCTCCCACACAACAAACAAGAACAAAAACATGCAGTCCCTCTCACTCTGTCCGTCTGTCTGTCTGTCTCTGTCTCTCTGTCTCTCTCTCTCTCTCTCCCATGCACACAGTAGTTTCATTCTGTATCTTTCTTTCTCTATCTACATTGTACATGTATACACTATCTCTCTCTCTATTTGTTGTGTGTCTTCTTTGTTCTCTCTCTCTCTCCCCTCCCCTCTCTCTCTCTCTCTTTCTCTATCTCTCACTGCCTCTCTCTTTCTCTCTCCTATCCATCTGTTTCTCTCTTGCTCTTTTTGCCTCTCATACATAATATATATAGACCTGCCTATAGACACACCCACATTCCCTCTGTCACATACATGTGTCTTACTGTTGAAACCTTGTGATGAAATTGCCACTTGTTATATTACATTGCATGGATATCTTTATACCTTAATTATGAAATTTAATTTATATTTCACACTCACTTGTTCCAGATCATAAGATACTAATTGAATAGTTAAATAAAAGAACACATTGTCTCATCAGAGCCAGAAGGGTGTTATCTCTTGTGTCAAAGTATGAATTAACTTTACTAAAATATTAAGTAAACAACAAATGTTTATATAATCTATATTGATTCAACTCATTAAAATCACATATCTGTTTAATTTCATAAGAATACATGTATTTCTTATTATTACACTCTC
The DNA here is from genome assembly GCA_035222895.1 of Strongylocentrotus droebachiensis. NCBI lineage: Eukaryota > Metazoa > Echinodermata > Echinoidea > Camarodonta > Strongylocentrotidae > Strongylocentrotus > Strongylocentrotus droebachiensis. Next base: position 12,993 of record JAVYIG010007519.1, read on the forward strand.
TTGACTAATGGTAGAATCTTGTCTTTATTTTTCATTGTAGTAATTTCACGTCTCAAGCGATGAAAAGTTGCATGCTTTCATACTACCGTTTCCTAACCAATGAAAGATGGTTTGACTTCCAGTGTAGTAAACATGCATTTCAAATGGATTATAATTTTTCTTGGGCTGTCGCTAATTTTATTTATGCATATGCTGCATTTATTTTTCGGTTCAATATTAATAACATTTCACTTTTACATAGCGCGTAATACATTGACAATGTCTCTAAGCGCTTTACAGATATATCATTACCCGCACATAATGTATGCACATTCTCCACTCCATGGGGAGCATTCCAGCCAGGCGCCATTTTGTAGATGCTCACAATGCTAAGCAAACTACATTAACATTCGCATCCTACCGGGTTCCCATTTAACACCTGGGTGGAGAGTGGCAAATGTAGATTAACGTCTTGCCAAAGGACGTTAGTGCCAGGCTTGGGTATGAACCCTGGACCTTGTGGTCTGCAGTCGGGTGACTTATCCACTAGACCACAACACCTGTATGAATGAATGAATAGCAAGTGGGGTTGAAAGAAAGTAGCTGCAAAGGTCCTATGCATACAATACATACTCACTATATCCATGTGTTATAAGATACAGATATGTGAAGCATGATATGCATATGCTTATAAATGTCTTTAAAAACAAAAATCTACTATGCCATGTATGAACGAGCCTTCAGACTTCAATCACTTTTTTTTTTACTTTCCTTTTTTTGTATTTTTTAGACAGATGGTATCGGATATCAGACAACTCAAGGGTCAGCCTATTGATCCAAAGACACTTCAGAAAGAAGCGGAGACTTTAGCAAAGTAAGTAATATTTTTCATTTGCTGGAATAATCCCACAAAAAATTCAATATAGTTATTTGGTCTAATTTATATAGCCAAGGTAGCCACATGATTGTAGTAATGCTGCTCCTCTTGCACCCACTGCAATTATTATCTCCACAGCATTGCCAGATATCCAATCAATATACATTACAGCTGTTTCATAAATTTTTTTATCAGTAACAAGTGATGATAAATGTAGATGACAATGGAGAGAAAGAGGGTGGGGGGGGGGGGAGGAGGTGTCCAATACTCTCTTTTGTATGTCAGAGACTTTTTTGTATTCAATCCCACTTTTTTCCCCTTGTAAAAGTTTTTCTTTTTGTTGTTGTTGTTGCTTTCTTGCTTGTCAAACATTTTAGGGGCAATTGTGGACCCCCACTTTAACAAAATCCTTGAGCTGCCCTTAATGATGCCAGTAACATTCCTCCCCCCTCATCTTGTTGTTCATTCTTTGTCCAGGGTGTTTGGTAATGAGCATAAAGTGTCGCTCACTCTAATGGACTTCTTGAGCGCTGTTGGTCAGCTCAAATTCCGAGGAACTTCAGCCTTGTTCCGCCTTCCCCAGTCCAGTATACCAGATAAATGGGGCTTTGCTGCAGATGAGTAAGTCATTCATGTTTGTTTGTTTGTTTGATTTATTTTATTTCTGTGTTAAAAAATTTACAAATTCAAACTCAAATTACAAGTTCATTACAAGTTCAAACAGTAACAAATACAATGAATAAAATGTTTACAAAAGTAGTTAAATAGAAAATCATTTACAATTTTATCATTCAATAAACATATATACGAAACATACAAATAAGATAAGAAATATATTGTAAATATTTTCCAATAAATTAGAGAGGCACAGCAATTTAGAATGCAGGAGACCACCATCGTGTACATGCTCATTAAGATTCTTTTATTTGTAGCGTACCTTCACTATTTCTTCAATTGATGAAAGTTCTCTCTCTCTCTCTCTCTCTCTCTCTCCATCTCCTTTGATGTGATATTTCCATATTTGTGTTTTTTCTTCTTTATCCTTCATTTCTCCTTTTCTTTTGTCACATTCATTTCTCTCCTCTCTTTAGCTCACCTTTTGAATGATCATGTTTCATTATTCATAAAAGCCAATATCTAGCTTGTTGTAGTCTATCAAAATACTCTAGTATTGAGATATACAACTAAAAAAAGAGGGACACTTTTCTTCTAGCATACTTTATAACTTGTCAGGCAGAATCTTCCATCTTGCTTTAGTTTTACAAGCAGTCAGTGACTATGTGGAATACAATTCAACCTGTTTGTTTATTACAAAAAACGTAAGAGATTTAATAGTACCTTTGATACCATTCTGCACTCATTGAGCATTTGAATACTCACTTTTGCCCAACATTTTTCTATTCCTTTCATTATTCTTCTTTTCTCTTTCATCTTTCTCCCATCATCAGGTCTCCTTCTGAGTCTGGAGAGGAGAGTAGCGGTGAGAAGAGTCAGTCAGTCAAGAAACAGAAGAGATCTCACAGTGTTAGCATGAAGTTTGGTAGCCAGCCAAGTGATTGTAAGTACACTTTCACTCCTGATTCAGCCTAGTAGAAGTCAGTGGTGCATCTAGGGGGTTCAGAGGGGGCACGTACCCAGAGCGGCCCTTGAAGAAGGCACCCCCCCCCCAAAAAAAAAAAAAAAAAAAAGTGAAAGAGACAAAATGAAGGTGGAAAAAAGGAAGACAAATTATGAATATAATATACCCTCAATTAATGCACATTGTATATCAAAGTAAAAATGATGTTTTTGAGAGATTAAAGTGATAATATTTTCTAAAGCTTTGTCGCTTTGCTCCCTTGCTCAATTATGTTGCTTCAGGATCTCCTAATTGTCTGCCCCAGTATAGGATAGATCTATAGTTTAAAAAAAAGAGATACTTAAGTTCTCATTGCTTGAGTCCCTATTACATAAAGATTCATGAGCCTATAGTTGAACATTGTGCCCTGGATATATGATAAAGTAGTATTTTCAAAGATTCACAACATTTGAAATAAATTTGAACTTTCAGCTTCTTTACTAAATTCCTTGACAAACATTCTCCTGGGTTTCGTTAATTTTGCTCTCCATTTGATGACGAAGGAAATAGAAAGCAACTTGTCAATGTTCAACATTAAAAACTCTTTCTCTTGATATCTTTTAAGCAGCCAACCCACAGGGGTGATCGTTCTGGCACACAAAAACTACCTAGGATTTGGGTGCTCAGTTCTGCAAAAAAAACAAGCAGTAGCAAAACAGAGGTTTGGCCATCAATCAGCAATGTTGAGGAAGATAGGATAGGAAAACATATTGTGTCTATTTAGAGCCAAAATGATGTTAACTTTGTGTAAAGTGATTTGGGTTCATGCTCTACTGGCTCCGAACACACAATTTATGAAAACATGAAGTGTTTCCTTCGGTACTGTATTATCTAGGAATTTAGAAATTCACCCTCTGCAAATTTATTTGGTAGGATGTAGCTCTGAGATGATGAATGCAATTACAATGCTCTTTTTATCCTCTAGCCCTAAATCTTTTGATTGAGAATTTCTCTTTCTATTTCTCTCACAGTATGTGCATCTGGTGACAGTGAGACCGATTCTGTAGCAGCCATTTTTAAATCTCCAGAGGTCAAAAGGTCAATAGGTCAAGAGTATGAGCTAGCGACGCATGCTGTTAAAGTCAAGAGAAGTGGAACGCTTGCGGATGTCAGAACATTATGGGAATTAGCAGGTACGTGACTATAAATTAACCATGGCAAGGAGAGAATGATTTTAGTCTAGTTCTCTAGAATTACATATAGTCGGATGGAAATTCATGAAATCGTAGTCGCTATATTTCATTTCATTTCTTTTCATATAGCCTCTCTCCGAAACAGCATTGTTCATTTCCAGTTAGCCACGTATAACCATTGTGAAATTAATCTGATTTTTATGCAGAAAATTTGGTTATGGATGTTTCCAAAGTGATCAGCCTTTCCTGTGATTATAATAGTTACAATGGAAGCTATTCAAGCTAGGTGGATGAAAAGTGACAAAATTAAAATGATGTTCTCTAGGCCTTTCCTTCTAGCAAGGTTTCTTAATGTCCAATAATTTTAATCAAATTGGCAAAACATTAAACGTGATTTTCCTGAAAGATAATTTATTAATCTTAAAGTGAATAATCCATATGTTGAATAATTGAGTCATCTGCACCGTGATGAATATAAAACCATAGGGAATTATTAAATGACTAAATCCCAATATAACTGTAAGTTTGGACTGTTTATTGCAAGTAAAAATCTCATTTACATATCTAGATACCGGAGCTGTCTCAAACAGCGTAGGACCTCATCTTGACGGTGACAAGAATAGGATGCAGAGAATATCATCGGTGGACTCATTTAACCAGGTCAGCTTATCTCCTTTCTTTATATCAAAGAACTGTTAAATTTCAAACTTTATCAACACAATCGCAACTTGCGCAGTTCCCGAGATACTTTGTTGCTGCAGTTTCCATCTATCAAAACATAAATAATGCTAGGTGATCTGGAATAACTTACATGTACCATTAGAAGTCAGGAAATCACCATCTGTGAATATCTTTAAATCAAAACTAAAAGCACATCTTTTCAATTAACTGTAAATTTAAGCATATCAGGAGCTCTTGTGTATAGCGCAGTAAAATATATACTTAATGTTGGATAGTTTTTGCACTCTATAAGTGTATTATTATTATTATTATTTGTTATCATATCACATTCATCATGACCACTGTCAGTTGTAAGAGATAGATCCTGCGACAACAGACTGGTTTACTATTTAACATATGCACATTTATGGATGTTCCTTTCCTGGAGACCTAGTGATGAGGTATTCCATTAACCCGTTATTAATGAATGAACTACAATACTTGGAATCCAGTCTGCAGACATTACTATGTCGGGCAAGCCTTCAGGTTTCCAAGGGCAACCTTTTGTTTAAAAAGTATGTATAAGATTGGGATATGTTAGTAAAACTGGTCTATTGAGATCGTAACCCTTGACCTATACCTACTATTGACGAAATAAAGCCCGTAGCATTTTTGCAGGAGCTAATGTCGGAGGCACCATATTGTCATCATCATTTTATATTGCAATATTTCTAAAGGGCTTAAATGCTAGAGTGCCTGCTTTTATCGATGTTGCATGAAGGTAGTAAGAAATGCTAAACACATCGTAGGTGCTATAGAGATAGTCGGCCAGGCTTGTTCACATTTACTGTGGTAACCGTGGCATTTTTTGTTGATGTGTGTGTGTACTAAATGAATGTCAAGTAGACATGTGAAAAGGAGCTGTTTGGAAAACTGGCCCTACGAGTATTTACATATATGTACTGATGTGTTTGCTATAAGACATGAAAATGTGAAGTGTAGTATGGTTGAGTATGCTTCAAAAATGTGTCCATTGTGAACAAGCCTTCATTTTAAGTAGGTTTCTAGGGACCATCCATCTCAGCCACTCTTGAGATCATCACACTGGCTTTCTTTGAAATAAATAATGATTTTTAAATTACTCTTGTTTGTCTACAAAATATTCAATAATCAAGTTCCACAATATTTAGATACCTGTTTGAATTTACATACACCTGCCAGGGCATTGAGGTCAGCCAGTGATCCTCTTCGTCTCACATATTCAGTTACCCGCACATTAGCCGGTGATAGAACATTTACTGTATCTGCTTCAAAATACTGGAATGATCTACCACTTAGAATTATACGGTCTCCATCAATTATTACCTTCAGAAAGGCCTTAAAAACACTTCTTTTTTGTAGTTTGTAGTTGCAAGATTGTTTTTCTTATTACATGTATTTATGTAAATGTCATTTACTGTAAGCGCATCGAATGGGCCTTATGGGAAAACCGCTGTATAAGTAATAATAAAAATGATAATAATAATGATGATGATGATGATGATGATGATGATGATGATGATGATGATGATAATAATAATAATGAAAATACTAATAATTCTAGCATTAATATAATTACGAATAATTTCATCTTTCAGAGATCCCATCCCAACGAGATGCTGACAGGTCTTCGTTACTTTGAGCGTTCCGTCAAAGGCAGTCCTGTTGTTGATGGTGGTGGTGACGGGGAGACAAATGCGGGCAGGGCCGCAGCCCCCATCAAGGCCAAGGACAACTTCAGCTGGGGGACGGTGGAGATGCTCTCCCTGGCCAAGTGTCTGCTAGCCCTGTGTCGGGAGGCTCAGAGAGTACTAGCGAATGAACCTAGACTTATCAAACTGAACGCACCAACTTACATCTTAGGTATGAAAGGCCTGTTTATTAAACCTGCTTAAACCTGTTTGTGAGCCCCGTTTTTTAGGCCTGTATGTTAGAACTGTTTGCTTACCTTGTGTAGGGAGGCATAAAGGGTAGGCTTACTAGCCAATGAATCTAGCCTTATCAGGCTGACTTCATCAACGTACATCTTAGGTGTGAAAGAGTAGTTAAGGGCATATCTTGTTGAGAGAAGTAACTATATATGTCTCTGGAAGTTGCTCCTGATCAGTCAGTCATTTATAGGGTGTCCGTAACCTAAATATCCTTTTATGTAGCCTTCATCATTTTATGCAACCTTTCACTATGAACATGACGGACAAAGAAAGCAGACAAAATATACAGTTCCTCATTCTACCCTCAACAATTGCTGTGGTAGACAAAGGAACATCCCTTCACTGCTATTATGTAAAAATGTGTAGAACAGGTGAATATGCATGTTACACCTGTTCTACACATTTTTACATAATAGCAGTGAAGGGATGTTCCTTTGTCTACCACAGCAATTGTTGAGGATAGAATGAGGAACTGTATATTTTGTCTGCTTTCTTTGTCCGTCATGTTCATAGTTCATAGTTCATAGTTCATAGTGTTTACCATTCCATGCATGTACAGATGTATTATATATAATTGTTTTAAATCAGATTTTTTTTTGCAGTAGTTTATTGCTCATATGTGTCATACAAGTAGTGGTACAGCTTGAACTGTGGAGCAAGCAGATCTTTTCTCTTGTCATTTTGAGGGTACACAAGTTTTAATTTTTATTATTATTGTAACTTCTTGGGATGGCGATGTATCGCAATAATGCTGATATTTCACCTGGTGGCACGTCAACAGCAAAAATTGTGCCTCTAGAATTGCAAGTAATGACATTAATTAACCTGCATGTATTGAATTCACTTTCTCGCTTTAATCCATTGTTTTCTTTTGCAATGTATTTATTTATTGAAGGTGATCTCCATGGTAACTTCCATGATCTGGTGTGTTTTGAGAAGGCTCTGTGGAGAATGGGGCCTCTCTTGACGCCCTGCTCCTTCCTCTTTCTCGGTGACTACGTAGACAGAGGGGAACATGGAGTAGAGGTAAGGAATATTGCGTTGTGCAATTCAGAGGCGTAGCCAGGATAAATTTTTTTGTTGGGGGGGGGGGGGATGGGCACAGGGGGTCACTTCTTCCTGGGAAGGATAGGTAACAACACAAACTAATTGAGAATTTGCATATCCCTTTCGTTTACAATTTCATCAACAACAAAATGCAGTCTGAAAAGATCTTTATTGATGCTGTAGAAAAGATGTAATAGATATTTATCCTAGAAATAAATATATTGAATACAATTTTAGAAAGTTATGAAATATATCAAGAAAATTTCTAGTGATTTTTCATTTGTACAGACGTAATGAAATAAAAAAGGTTTAAAATTTCTAGTCATCTACATCGAGCAACTCGTTTATTTTCGAATTTGAAATATTCTTGATTTAGTTTAAAATTTCATAATTCAGAAATAAAAAACAGCAATTGATGTGTGAATGAAATCTATACTTATGGAGGGCCGTTTTTAAAAGATAAAACTTCTTTCTTAACTACACATAGTGTAGTTGTGTACTAGATCTAATTGATTTCTACAATTGATATGCTATATTCACCATGTCGCTGGAGCCATTGTGGTCATTATTTTAACTATGGACCTATGGTATGAGAGTCCCGGGGGGTGTTTCACACAGGTCCTAAGTCGAACTTAACTCTAAGTTGGACTTCAACATTGGAGAGCCATTTGTAGCCTTAAAATGAAATATATTCAAAAGCAAAAATTCAATTTTTTTTTTTTTTTTTCAAAAATTCCTCATCAAAAACATGAAATCTCCTTGATAATAGAAAATATGAATGAATTTAATCAACATTTTATGCCTTTTAAAATATATTTTACAAAATATTTCAAAGATGCTCAAAGCTTTCCATAATTGATAAGTCCAATTAGAGATAAGTTCAACTTAGGATCTTTGTGAAACACCCCCCCCAGGACTTTCACCAATTTGACACAATACTCCAAAACTAATTTCCTACGATGCAGTGTAGTATTTCTACCCATTGGTATGATCACGAGCAGATAAACCTCTATCTAATTCTGTGCTTTTTCACATGATCTTCATGACAGGTGATAGCGTATCTCTTTTCTCAGAAGATACTTGCTCCCGATAAGTTCTTCATGATCAGAGGCAACCATGAGCTGAGGCCTGTGCAAAAGATGTTCCACTTTGAAGCGTAGGTGTACATTTAACAACTAAATTATTCATACCCCTTGTAAATTTTATGTTTTTTTAAAATCTTCACTCAAGAATGAAAGGTGGACTGGTTAAAATAAGGCCTTTGTCAAATATTTCAGATGTAACCATTATATGCAGGCCTGATAAAAACCCAATTTAAATCGGTTTCCCGATTTTTTTTTTCCTGATTTTTTTTCTTCCCGATTTAAAAAAATCAAAAAATTCCAGATTAAAAAAAAAAAAATTTAACCAGATTTTTTTTTCTTCCCGATTTTATCCTGATTTTCCCGATTTCCCCCTTATTTTCTCTTTTCTTTCCTATTCTGCCCTATTTTTCCCCCAATTTTTCCCCCAATTTTCTTACTCGAAAGGGGGGAATGTTGTTAGATGCCGTTTTTTCCAATTTTTTTTTTAGTGCTCACTATGACCCCTGTATATGTCACATTCTCAAGAAACATAAATCGAGGCAAAGCAATTTGTTACATACTTTAAAAAAAAAAAATTGGTAAGGGTATGAGTTAACTGTATATGTCCAAGCAGTAAAGTTTAGTCATTAAAGGTGAATCTAACCTTGATGGCAAATTACTGTAGAAGAAATCAGAAAAATCAATGTAGCTTTATACTGGCGAAAGTTTGAATGAAATCGGACAAAACATGAGAAAGTTTTGAATTTTATGAAAGTTCCAATCACTATGGGTAACTATAGCTCTATAAAGTAGTTGAACCGGTAAATTTCTGTGATGTATTGGCAGGCAACTTCTACAATGAAATACTTATACATGTACATGTATTTGCAAGTTTAATTACACCGTCAGTAGAAGCGACTTGTGAGTACGCTAGTTAACGCACCCTTATCGCTCGCACAGAATATGGCTTGCAACGATCCCAAGTCCGGCTTGGGTGTAGACCTAGGTTTTCATTATGTTATCCTTTTTTCCCTAACTGCATTGATCCATGAAATGCTATTTGTTCTTTTTTAGGTTGATTGTACCCCTTAAATATGGATTGAAAGCATATTTCAATATTTTATTGTTTTTTCAGGGAGTGTACTCAGAAATTTGGAGCTACCATAGGTCAGCAGGTTTGGGAGGCGATCAACTGTTGCTTTGATGCCATGCCGATAGCTGCTGTAGTAGATAACAAGGTAAAATCTATGAATTCTAGCAAAGAACCTTGACTTCAGTGTAACATATGTCTTTTTCTTATATCGGGAAGATAAAAAATAATTAATGTACACTGTTGTACATTAAAAAGACATTTTGTTAAAGATACTATGTCCCTTTTGCAACCAACCTCAAATTCTGTAGAACTTTGCAGGAGTTATGAATATGTCATGTATATACTATCTGTGAAATCTAAACGTTAGCAGTGTCCTTATATTCAAATTATGCAAGAAAACCCGTTTACTTGCTAGACTTCACTGTCAGACACTATTGTCAGTATTGAGTGACTGACTGACTTTTTCTTCTTCTTTGGTAATAACATACATAAAATGAGCTGTAAAGGATTTGTCTACTACAATAACCCACTTCTTGTAATGGCCAAAATTAAACTGATTGAATCTTTGCGCAGCATAAAACGTACGACCATGCGGTACAATGGTCTGAAAACCAAGACTATTACTTATTGGCTCTATAGCTCCTAAGTCGATTTGACAACTAATAGTCGTTATTTTCCCACTTAAAGACATTTTCAAGCCCCATTCTTTTAAGGGGAGTTCTAAATTAGTATTATCTTTCAAATGGCATTAGAATTTAACCTTTTCATTTTTTGGCCTGCAAAAGGGACATAGTAACTTTAAAGTACCATGATGAGAGTGTTGAATGATTTAGAAACTTTAACCAGGCCTGTTATAGTACTTCATTTTTTCATGCCTCGTGTCATGTGCTGTTTTGAAATGCATGTACCATTATGGCCTAACATTACACAAAACAGAAGTATTACCCGTATAATATGGGTACAGAAATAGTAGAATTGCAGTGTTTCTTATTACAGTCAAATATGATTTCGATTTTCTATAAAATGGGAACAATATGAAAGTGCTTGCAATTATTCGGAATGTAAGATTGTGATTGCTCACTAGGTCACATGACATCCACTCTGTCTTTCATGTGGGTGATCTAGATATTTTGTACGCATGGAGGAATACCGAACTATGAGGGCGGTGTTTGCTCGTTAGCTGAAATCAACAAGATACCGGTTCCTCTGAAAGATCCTGAGAACGAGAGTCAGCTGGCATGGGAACTCATGTGGAATGATCCTCTCAAGTAAGAAACCGGTTTTAGATGATGAAGACAATGGTGGTGATGATGATAAGGATGAAGTGGATGATGATGAGGATGATTGAAGTTGATGAGGATGATGATAATGGTGATGTTGATAATGATGGTGATGATGATGATGATGATGATGATGGTGAGGATGAGGATGATGATGATGATGATGATGGTGATGTTGATAATGATGGTGATGTTGATAATGATGATGATGGTGAGGATGAGGATGATGATGATGATGATGATGGTGATGTTGATAATGGTGATGAGGATGATGATGATGATGATGATGATGATGATGGTGATGATGATGATGGTGATATGGTGATGATAATGTTGATGATGGTGATGATGGTGATGATGATGGTGATGATGGTGATGATGGTGATGATGATAATTGCGGTTGATGATTATTATGATCATGGTAATGTTGATGATGGTCATGATGATGATGTGGAATGATCCTCTCAAGTAAGAACCTGGTTTCAGATGATGAAGACGGTGATGGTGATGATGATAATGATGAAGTGGATAGTCATGATGATGATGATCATTATTGAAGTTGATGATTATTACGAGAGTGATGATGAGGTGGATGAGGATGATGATATAATGGTGATGTTAATGATAATGATGATGATAATTGAAGTTGATGATTATTATGATGATGGTGATGATGATCATTACAATGCTGATGATGTTGATGATGTTCATAATGATCATGGTAATGTTGATGAAGATGATGGTGATGATAATTGAAGTTGATGATTGTTATGATGATGGTGATGATGATCATTACAATGCTGATGATGTTGATGATGTTCATAATGATCATGGTAATGTTGATGAAGATGATGGTGATGATAATTGAAGTTGATGATTATTATGATGATGGTGATGATGATGATGAGCATAGTTAGGTGATGATGTTAAATAGGATAAAACGGATAATGTTGTGATTAATATTGTGATGAACAACACCAACAGTAGCTGCTTAATAATAGTAAACTTGTTTACCCTGAGGACCCTGCAATTATTACTACCCCAGCAATTGCCAGGTACCCATTTAAACCTGAGTGGAGAGTGGCAAATGTGGATTAACGTATTGCCAGATGATGTTGCTGAGATTGAACCCTCAAGTCTTTGATTGAGAGTCAAGTGAGTGAACCACTATACCAAGACACCTCCACATTGTTTCTCAATTTTTACTCATATGAATTTTTTCTGTGCAGGAGAGAGTTCTTGGATGAGAATCAGATGTCAGAGATAAAATCCAACAATGGCTTCGTCTTTAACAGTCGTCGCGGAACAGGTCACATGTTCAGCTGTGATGCTCTTGAGAGGTTCCTGCAGGTCAACAATCTTTCCCATGTGATACGAGCGCATGAAGTACAGCAAGCAGGGTTCCAGGTGCGTATTAATTAACCCCTTCCATCCCGACCCCTGCAAGCCCGCCCAAGATTCCAAATTTTAATAATCCATGTTTTCGCAAATTGGTGGTTGTGGTGGTTATTTTACCTGACTGCTAAGAAAGCATAAATGCTTGTAATAGGCTGATCACAGTGCATGCATATACATTCTGCCGTGCACGTCAGTGCACAGCAATAGCAAATCTATGCTGAGAAGCCATTTTTCAACTTATGATTTAAAAAATTCAAAAACATGTAACAACATAATTTTTTCACAGATATTTCAGTCATTCTTTTAACCCACTATACTTAAAATCCTGTGGGTGTGGGTATTAGGGAAAGTATTTATTTTATTTTTTTAAAAAGGGATGTTTTTGACACCGCGCAAATTGGGCCAGTGGGTGTGTGCAATCACCACGGACAATACTGCACTAAATATCCCGGCAGATTGGAAAAAACTCCCCTGTAAAAAATGGACTTGCCACCAATGTTTCATTCACTGGATTTCAATGACCTTACCATATATGGTACCTGTGACCTTTCCCTGGCTACCCCAGCAACAGGTACATCGGAATTTTGTTTCTACACGAAGTTACATTGAGTTGAATGAATTTTCAGAAAATGCTCATAAATCCGTAAATATTGCCCGATTTTCAAATCCTAAACTGGTTTTCAGTAGTTTAACATCCATAGTTTCTTGCCACATGCTCCGATTTTTAATCCATCGAGTGAAACATTACTGGAAATTGCTGCGAAAGTTCAGCTCATCATTTTATTCAGCGTGACTGTTTTGGTCTCAGCTCAAACTTTCTACAGTTGTTTTATATAGATCAGGAAGTTAGGTGAGAAGGAAAAAAAATATATAAACATTGTCTAATTTGCATAACGGTGTTGCGAATATGTAATTAGCTAATTATCAGCTCAGTTGCATAATTAATTAGTTTTCATAAATCTTATTATATACATGGATAGGGATTCATTAGTTGAAGCTTGCCACAAAGTTGTATCAAACAGACTCATTTAAAACTTGAGATATTGCATTTACGCATATTAATTAGCTGGACTTAGTCGTTTTTTGAACATTTCCAAACCTGCGGATTGGTGAAATTGAACAAAATGTGGTTTTTGTCAATCCGGTCCACCAAAATGCAACAAGTCTGGTTCTTGAATTTTATTTTTCATGCTTATTTCACTTTGGTTTCACAATACATATCATTTTTAAGACCATGTAATACTCTATTATGTCAAAAAAACACCCTTAAACATGTAAAAAATCCATTTTTGCCATAATTTGCTATTTGCGGCAGGTTTTTGAATGATTTTACGATATCTTCAAAAGACCATATCTCAGGAATGCCTTGACAGAATTTGAACATTTTTGCAGCAAAATAAATATATCATTGATATCTTTAATATGACACCAAAATAAAGAATGTCTTATGTGTATTATTTTTTTGAGTGCTCTACCTACTTGTAAGTAAGCAACCAGACGGCCGGCGGCTTTAGGTCCTCTCTGAGGGACCTGGTAATGAGGATTAATGCCTTACCAAAGGGCATTAGCGCATCGCCTTGGTTTCGAATCCGGGTCACCGGATTACGAGACCACTGCTCTACCGACTGAGCTATCGCGCCAAATGGAGACTTTCGATATTAAACACCATGTGGTTAACCTGAAAATGAACCAGTCACCTAAAAAAATAATTTGTTTATGGCTAGAGTAGATAAAAATCAACCTGTAATAGATTTGCCCGGCATTCTTAGGCCTGCAGATAAGGAGTATGAAGAAGGTGAAGAATAACATAAAACTGCAATTTCAATTTCCAATTTTACTTATATAGTCCTTATTTTACAAGTAACTACAAGCATACCAGAGTGATGTAATATATTTATGTACTTACGTTAAATGAAAATACTTGTGTATTATTCTAATCATTATATGTCTTGTAAACAAAGCTGACAATGAAAAACTGAACTAAACTGAATTTTTAAAATGTTTTAACATCATTTGGTTTTTCTTTTATACCTCTTCTCCCTCCCCCCTCCCTCGTTTTATTTCATGCTTCAATATTTTGTATGTCTGACAATCATTCTTTCTTTTTCCTTATCTTTATATATGTATTTAGGTTCAGCAGAAAGGCAAACTACTGACTGTTTTTTCATCGTCACATTACTGTGGAGGTTCGAACGAGGCAGCGTGTATCCTGGTTGACAGACACAAGCTAAGAACAATAAGACTCGATACATCATGATAGAGACAATCAATTGAATATAGAATACAATTTTTTGTTGTGAGCCCATGCTATGTGGACTGGAAATATTAATGCATTGTGAGCCCGATACAGGTGTGCAAGAGTAAGATGCAACAGTCAGGCAGGCTTGATACATTTGGAAAGAAACAAGCTATGGACTATAAATTAAGATTCTTTGTTATAAGCCCATCCTATATGGAGTAGGAAACTTGATGCTTCAAATGTGAGCCTGGTAAGCACAAAATTTGACGTCAGGCTTGATCGATACATCATGAAAGACACAACCTATAGGCTGTAAATTTTGATACTTTGTTTAATATATAAGTCCATGCTATTATTTTTTAGAATTTCTCAATTTGAACTTTATTTTCCGAAAGAGCATTGTAATGTTATATGAACCAGAGCAAAATAACACTGAGTTCCTATAGGAAATCTATTTATTCAGATGGTCATATCTCAGCCAATATACATATTCAATTGGTTTTCGACATTTGGACATTATTCTTGATGCTCTTTCGGAAAGTGAAGTTCAAATTGATAAATTCTAAAAATAGTTTGTTGATGACGTCACACTTCACCACTCTATATGGACTAGAAAGCTTGATGCATTGTAAAGGGTGCAAAATGGGATCCTAATGAGTGCAAGATCGATGCAACAATAATAATAAAGGCTTGACACATTATGAATGTCATGAGCTACGGACTAAAGGTTGAATTTATGATGACCCCAAGTTACGATCTAGAAAACACAATATATCATGTGTTGGACACAAACCATAATCTTGAAAAGTGTGAGATGCAACAATAAGGCTTGAGACATTATGACGGAATCAAGTTCTGGGTCCCATTTTCCTAAAAATTGTTATCATGAACAACTACCATAGATCTATGACAAATATGCTCTTAGCCAATCAATTGTAAGGATATCAGTAGGTTATTGCAATCATTGTATATTGTTATTGATAGCCCAAGTTAAGAAATAGAGAGGCATCTTGACCGTGTTTGTCAAAACCATGCAGTCCTGAGACTACAGTTGACATCCAGAGCTCAAATCCTCCCCATCTTTCTCATTCTCTGTTTTCATTGTTGAACAAGAATGTCTTGCAGATGCACATGTTCGTCAACATTTGAATGGCTACTTCCTCTATTTTTGCAATTTTCTCAATCAGACCTTCTTAATGGTTAGAAGGATGTGCCCATCAGAGCATGATGGTTCGAAACTTGATCCTAATTGGTTTTGATAGAGTATAAATTATCTTTAATTTGAAATATATTTAATTATATTTTATTGATTTTTTTATGTGAACAATTTTGAACAATTAAGAGTGGCGCCCTTTTTTTTTTTTTTTTTTTGCTGAGTGTATTAACTCGCTTAGAGTAAACCAACACCATACATTTAGTGTAATCGGTAGTTGCTTTTTTTTAACAGTCTATTTGTTAGTACACTAGCTTTAAAAAACACTACCCATGTTGGTGTGAAGCTGAATGGCATTAATATTTCAAATATGCAGTAAAAAGTATGGTAACACCAAGAAGTTTATTATTAGAGTTGTAACATTTGTTAAACATGATTCTTTAATTACAGTGTGTTTAGATGTTTTTAATTACTTTTATATGTGATTATACAAAAATATATTATGACAGTCTTAATATTTGTGTAGACTGACATTTGAATATTGTTGAAGATTGTTGAAATTTTATGTAACTATTACATACATGTAGATCATTGTCACCCTTTCCAAATTCTTTTTTTTTGTTGTAAAAAAGGATGTGCAATATTACTTACAACTATTGTTTGTTCCTTTTATAGTCTTGGGAGTTTTTGAAATACACCTTTTCAGTTATTTGCTTATTTATATGTACATTTTGTTTGAAAGTTGAAAAGAATTTATTTTGATATTTAGCCGAGCTGATTATTCTTTAGTGTTCATGTGGTATAAGCGCATCAGTTTTATTATATTTTATGACTTTGAATTCCTTCATTGAAATCCTGTTTTGAGAACATAATTCATTTTTGTATCGAGCCAGAGGGCTGTTAAAGGTAAAGACCAGTATTGGAAACGCCCCAATTTCAAAAAATGAAATGGAAGCTCTCATTACCAATCATGTGAAAGAATATGTTTTGACTAATACATGATGATAACAAATTTGCCGGGAAACCGCCTACTAATTCATATATTTGGTGAATT
The DNA here is from genome assembly GCA_035222895.1 of Strongylocentrotus droebachiensis. NCBI lineage: Eukaryota > Metazoa > Echinodermata > Echinoidea > Camarodonta > Strongylocentrotidae > Strongylocentrotus > Strongylocentrotus droebachiensis. Next base: position 29,558 of record JAVYIG010007519.1, read on the forward strand.
TGTTTCTCTCATGGTCTGTGAGAGATATAGGGTAGTCCCATATACATCTTTCTGTGTATAGTGCTTGTAACTTTACGAAAAATGGGCCAAATTTCTTATCATTTTGATGATTCCAGAACCTTGCAGATGCTAGATGCTAGATGATCAACCTTTTCTGATCGATTCCACAACGTTTCTTTCACAATGCAATCGCATGGCCATTACTGGTCTTTACCTTTAACCCCATGCCTACTAGAAACTAGTGGCCCCTGATGAAGCCTATGGTAATTAATTAATTCAGTAGTTTGCGGGTTAACTCTGTGTAAAATGACATGAGTTAACACCCTTCTGCCTCCAAAGAGACAACATAGATCAACACAGCACCTGAACAACTTGTGATTTGTTTTTCTTTATACATTTATTTCTTTTAAATTTTTTAGTTTTTCACTCATCGTGACTTTATTGGAGGTTTTGTAGAGTGTTTGGTACAGTTTTTTTGACTGAAATTATATTGCTTGTACCTTTGTAAGTCAGTGAAAAAAAAAAAAAAAATTCTGCAGTGTACATGAATACTGCAACAGGTACTGTGAGAATTGTTTGGTTGTACAGGAGTCTTGTACACAGAGTAGAAGCTGTTTTGATTATATTTTCTTTAAAGTTTATGATGTAAAGAAGATTTTGAAAGGTTTTGGCTGCATGGTGTACTTGCTCTTGTACCAATGTAAAAAAATTGCAAACTTAAAGGCACACTGTCCTACTTGTAGCTACTTGCTCCCTCTATATAGAAAACTTCCCCAATCGGTGCCTGTTGGTCCCCCATGATCCTCTTTTTCTTATGTTAAATGAGAGCTGAGTTAGTGAGATAGCCACCTGCCACAGTGACCTCGCTGGGTGGTCTAATTCCTTCTAGCTGAAGTAGTAAAGCCTGCCTTTAAACCCCAAAATTTGTACAATAAAATAGTGAATATTTATTTAACACCATGTTGCCAATTTGAGGACTTTACTGATTAGCTACAATTAAATCTCTCTTATTGGAGAACAGCTGCACGTACTGCATCGGAATTAGAGTCAAGTTTTTCTATGATTTTTGCTCTTTTTTTCAAATACAAAAAGAAATTGCAAAACATCACAAAATGGAGACACTGTATAGCTATGGGGTACTAGTATGGGAAAACCAGTGTACATGTAAACAATAATATTTATGAAGAATGTATCAGTATTATTAGCATTGTTATAGTAATGCACAAGTGCGCTTGATAAATTCTCTAAATTAGAATACTTGCAGAGGCTTAGAATCAAAGCTTTTACAATGTTGTGCCTTGCTCAAGTCTATCAATATCTCAAATATGGTGCTTTAATCTCTGTAGAATCTGATGAATGGTACAAGTTTATTATATTGGTACACGTTTATCATTGTACCAGTGTTTGCTGTCTTTCGCTATGTCAGCAAAACCTTTGACAAATCAAACTTATATTTGAGAACTCTTTACATACGTATATCATTCTAAAGCTTCACATACTAGTAAGTTAATGCACTGTACTTTATTGTTTGGTTGAGAGTTTTCACTCATTTGAATGAATTTTCAAATGAATCATTACTGTATTTTTATGTCACCAGGGGCACATGCTCATCATGAACAAATGTTGTAAATTGTGTGAAAACTCAGTCACATAGATTCATTATTATTATTGCTATTTTTTGCGTTCTTTTTAAAGAAGCACTGCAATTTATTATATTGGTACACGTTTATCATTGTACCAGTGTTTGCTGTCTTTCGCTATGTCAGCAAAGCCTTTGACAAATCAAACTTATATTTGAGAACTCTTTACATATATCATTCTAAAGCTTCACATACTAGTAAGTTAATGCACTGTACTTTATTGTTTGGTTGAGAGTTTTCACTTGTTTGAATGAATTTTCAAATGAATCATTACTGTATTTTTATGTCACCAGGTGCACATGCTGATCATGAACAAATTTTGTAAATTGTGTGAAAGCTCAGTCACATAGATTCATTATTATTATTTTTGTTGTTCTTCATTTTAAAGAAGCACCACGATTTGGATGTTGAAGAAATATGATAAAGGTTTTGCTACTGATGGAATGAATGAGTAGTAATGGTGATTATGACATTGGTATGAATTTGTCGCTGAAATTAATGAGCACTGAATCAAAGATGGGTTAAACCATTCATAGCAATACAACTCCTGTAAACCCGCTTTATTTATACTTCTGATTCTATTTTGTTCTTGGCAAGGGATGGGAGGGGGGGGGGGGGGCGGGGGGGCTATTTTGCAGGCACAAACCCTGTAAGTCCTTATTCAAAACAGTGTGCGTTGTGATACTATGCTGAGGGCATATTGCATAGGCTCTGAATCTTGGCTGCTCTTTGACACAGCAAGCTCTAGACCAGGCCTTCTCAACTAGATTATTAGAAGCGCCAAAACGAAAAGAATTTGTAGTTGAAGTGCCACCCTGTATGGTTGACTGCGCTGCGACGGAGCGTACGTAGCGATCGAGCCGAAAATGGGTGGGGTCCAGGGGCGAAGCCCTAACGGGGGGTAGCAGGGGGCAGAGCCCCCTGAAACTGGTGGATTTAGGGCTTTCTAAAGGCGCTAATGGGCATTTTTAGCACCATTTCATTCCACAATATAATCGATCATAATTTCATATTCATGTGACAAAATTAGTACAATTCCTGGGTACAATTACACTGGGGGTATATTTATATGTAGTTTGTTGTGTGCAATAAACATGGGAAATGTCAAAATAAGGTGAAAATCAAAAAAAACAAAAACAAGATGTTTCCAGAGATTGGCAATGTTAAAATTGGTATCCCATTGTAAGCTAATTGTTGTTCAAACCTTAGGTTTAGATTCGTATAAAATGGTAAAAAACGATGAATTCCCCTTTCTTCCTGTTTGTTAAGCAGGCATTTTGGGATCAAATTCGACTGCAACTTCTTGATTTAGCTGAGTATTTAATTCTAAAATATATATTTTCTTTCTTTCTGTTTTTTGTTTTGTTGTTGCAATAGTCGCGCGCCACTCCGACTGACCGCAAGCGCCACAAGTGGCGCGCGCGCCGCCAGTTGATGAGAAGGCCTGCTCTAGACTGACAGAAAGTAGGCTCTGCTCTTTGCTTTAAGAATTGTGAAAAGTATCAAATTTGAATCTGTGCCTGCAGAATACCACCCCCCCCCCCCCCCCCCCCTGGGGGTGGGGCTTCTCACAGGGAATTATAATTTGGATACATAATGGTAAATAATCAAGCTTGATAATAAAAAAGCAGGTTTTGAATGTAATTACTTACTGAAAGAATATATTGAGTGCTCTCGTTTCTAGTCATTTGCAACAAGTGTAGCTTTTGAAATAATTATGCAACGCCTCATTCAAAGGCCATATGTGCTTAATACATGTGTACTGTAAAACCGGAAACTCTTGCATGCGTGAATTGCTTGCAGGTTTCATGAGGGGTTCAGATTTGCAAAAAGTTTTGTACTGCGAAGTAATTGAATCACAATTGACAGAGGACCAATTTTTTTTACGATTTGTGCAAGTTTCTCACTGTGAAAATTGATGCCCTTAACAATTTGCAAAAGTTAAAAGTTTTTTGCTAAGAGAAAAGTCTTAGCAAAAATGTGTATTCTCTAAAAGCATTGTCGAGCCTCAAGGGCTAAGAATTTTGTTGTATCTGTCGTCTAACTTAAGGCAAAGTGCTTACCATGTTTAAAATATGGCTAAGGCAACTTTCTAGAGCTAGACAAAATCTAGACCTTTCTCTTAGACTTAAGAAAAATGTCTTAGAAGTTTATTGAATACGGGCCCAGCGATATGGTACATCACTTTTGAGTGTTCGATAAATCTTAACTATAGTACAACATGTACTCATCATGAAACTCACTATTGATACTTAATGATTCACCAATTGATTATCTTTTGATAATTTTTGTGTGCTAAAGGCAAATTTTCTTGTGAAAAGAATAAAACTCAGACGCAATTTTTATTTATTGAGTTTATGGAATTTTCATTTTTTGTTTGTTTGCAAGATATGAATTTAGTTAAGTTTAACCTGCAAGAAAATGTGTATCTATAGGTGAAGTCTATCCATGATTTTAATGAAAGCAACTAATGTTTGGAAAATTAAGCTGATAGAGTTGTAAGCAATCAAACACAAATTGGTATCACTTGATTTGCAAGATTTGCTCTCCTGCCATTATTCTGTATAGCAATAAAGTGTATCTTGGTAGTTGATAAATTTAGGAATCATTGGCGTATCGAGGGGGGGGGGGGGGGGTGGGGGGGAAGTTGGGTGTTCAAACATCCCCTTGGCAAACTGCGTGTTTTAGGTGTTGAATCAAACAACCCCTTGGAAAAAGGGTGATGTTTTAGAATTTTTAAAGACACCCTTTATTTGTGTTTCAGGTGTTTACAAATGGGAGGAAAAAATGTTTTTGATTCTTTCATTTCCTTTTTGGATCGCCTTTTTTTTATTGCTCGAGGGGGGGGGGGTGGATGTTGAGAAGGAAAATAAAAAGGAATGTTTACTCCCCCCCCCCCCCCCCCCCACCTGTTGAGCCCCCCAAAAATTGTGTTTAATAATAATAATAACTAGACATATAATACTTGTTTGGAACAAGTATAGGTGGGCTGGTCAACTATATTTGAAAACAAAATAGAGCAAAAATAAGCGGGATACTGCTTACAAATTCTTAAAAAACAATATCATGTAGATTCATTAAGTGAACGAAATTCACCTTCTATAGTCATAACACGCAAATTATGAAATTTCTGACATGAGGCCTTTAATCGAAATATTTACTCTGATGACGTCATCAAAATGAAAAATGGTTATAATTGAACTTGTAGAGAATTATCTTAGCTACAACATATCGAAAATTTGAAGAAAATCGATCAATATATACAGAGATACAATCAATTTTCCATAAATATGCTGACGTCATATTATGCAAATTCCTATTTTTAGTTCGAAGGCCATTATGATGATGTCAAAATATTTTTAATCGCCAAATGAGACATTAAATCATATTTCCGACTCATACTCTATCTAAATATGAAAACAAATTGAAGGTTACGGCTTATTCCAAAGAGCTATAATGGATTTTGTATAGGCATGTTTTTGCCCATATATGCTATGTATTAAAAGAGCTCGCGCGCACGGACATTTATCTTGAATTGACGCTCATCTTGTTATTAATGGTCATAAAGAGATAAACATTGTATCAAATTCCTCGAAAAAATTAGAGAATTATCATGAAAGAAAAAAAATGGCGATTCTATGTTTTGTAAAGGTGTTACGCGCGAAAACGCGCGCGCATGCGCGTGTGCGCGATTTTTTATAAAATGCTTAAAATGACTTGAAACGTATGCAAAATAAATTTGAGACGATTTTGAGCATTTTGAAAATTTGCGCGCGCACTGACGCGCGGACATACGCGCATGTGCGCGTTTTTTTACCTGAAATTGACCGGACTGATATTGACCTTCATCATGATAAATATGAATGAAAAATAACTTTTGGTTATGGAGATATGATCATGACTTGATTTTCAGACAATTTTACAAAATGGCGCCTAGATGACGTCATCAGTGAAGGTCAAAGTTGCAAACGTTATTTTGCTTCGTCCATATGCCTATACATATGTGTGCCAAATTTCAAGGCATTTGATTTAGGCATTTTTTAGTTATCTTGCTCACAAAAAAGTGGTTCGAAATAAGAAAAATAAATAAATAAATAAAGGCGATTTTAACAAAAATATAAGGTGGTCTGTATTAGATACAGCCCACCTAATAATAATAATATTGGATTCTTATATAGCGCACATATCGACCTTGCAAGGTCCTCAAGGCGCCCCAACATTACCCGGCTATGCTAGGCTGCCCCAGAACCAAAGGCTACATCAATAAACAAACAAGTTTTTGCCAAAAAATCTTTATATTTAAAACAGGTCAAAGGTCAAATTAACTTTTTTTCCCGTCACGCTTTTAAGGTCGTTTTTGCTTGAAAAATAATCAAAATCTAGTTGGATTAGGATTTTGGAGTCTTGATCTTTGGTATAGGGAGGGGGGGGGGGGGCGTAGGGGTGACCTTCATTTTGAACATTTTCCTGGACGTCCCTGCTCCCTTAAAGATACTACCGATATGTCCCTTTTGCAGCCAACCTCAAATTCTGTAGAACTTTGCAGGAATTATGAATATGTCATGTATATCCTATCTGTGAAATTTAAACGTTAGCAGTGTCCTTATATTCAAATTATGCAAGAAAACCTGTTTACTTGCTAGACTTTACTGTCAGACACTATTGTCAGTATTGAGTTACTGACTGGCTTTTTCTTCTTCTTTGGCAATAACATACATAAAATGAGCTGTAAAGGATTTGTCTACTACAATAACCCACTTCTTGTAATGGCCAAAATTAAACTGATTGAATCTTTGCGCAGCATAAAACGTACGACCATGCAGTACAATGGTCTGAAAATCAAGACTATTACTTATTGGCTCTATAGCTCCTAAGTCAATTTGACAACTAATATCATTATTTTCCCACTTAAAGATATTTTCAAGCCCCATTCTTTTCAGGGGAATTCTAAATTAGTATTATCTTTCAAATGCCATTGGAATTTAACCTTTTCATTTTTTTGGCCTGCAAAAGGGACATAGTACCTTTAAAATGCCAACCCGGCCTGCATTTCATATAATTATATAGTAGCTTGGCTCTAATCCCTATATAACTCTTGTGCAAAAGGAGAGAAAGAGAGAGAAAAGGAGAGAGAGAATGAGAGAGAAAAGGAGAGAGAGAGAGAGAGAGAGAAAGAAGGAGAGAGAAAAGAAGAAAGAAAGAGAGAGAGAGAGAGAGAGAGAGATAGAGAGAGGGGGAGGGGGGAGGGGGAGTGAAAATAGTATGAAGAATATCACATTTTGTGTATGATTGGTATAGGCAATAAAATGTTCTTACATAACATTACATACGCCGAAGCCCGGTTAGCTCAGTCGGTAGAGCATCTGACTTTTAATCAGAGGGTCGCGGGTTCAAGTCCCTCATCGGGCGAGAGTTAATTTTTTTAATTTTTGTATATAGCGCTTAATTATAGAGACTTCGATGGTAAGCGCTTATGAAATAAGCACCGTCTTCATGAGTATCATCATGGCTTGCCATATGCCATGAGTCTCACGTACCTCCCTGGTGGAAACAAATGGAAAAAGTGGCTCCTATATATACGCCGGGTATATATACGCTGATCAAAAAATCGAGCTGGAAATAAGTTATCCATTCTTTCTTTCTTTCTAATTGTCTTCCTTCCTTGTTTTATTTTTGTTTAATTTTTACATTTTTTTGTTATTCTTCCCTTTTTGTATAACTCTCTTTAAAAAAAAAGAGTGAATTTTCAAAATCACGGACGTCACTCCTCTGGAGAGTGAAAATGTAGTGAAAATAGAGTGAACATTCACTCCTTTCTTCTTAGAGAGCACTCTAAAATCAATCGATTTTCACTCCTAAACAAGTGATCACGGACGTCACTCCCAAGAAAGTGAAAATAGAGTGAAAATTCACTCTTTTTTTTAAAGAGAGATATGGTGTTGAAACGCTATAATTATTATTTTTTTAATATTTGTTTTATATATATATATATTTTTTTTTTGGGGGGGGGGGCGGGGTCTCTAATGAAAAGATTATGCACATTGATCATTATAGTGTTTACAATAAAACTCTGCTAAGAAATGCAGACTCTTAATCTGCAAAGAAGAAGAAGAAGAAGAAGAAGGAAGAATATAGAAGATCGAAGAATTAGAAGAAGCAGAGGCGGCGGAGCGACTTCCAAAGTGGGGGGGGGGGGCACCAACAAAAAAGGGCACTTTCTGGGGAAAAAGGGCACCTACAAAAGGAAATCTCAAAGCGAAAATATACCATTTTTAGACATTGGTATATACCCCTTTAATGTGATTACATTATCAGGGATGATTTCAATATTTGTTCTCTTTATACATCGTATAAAATATTGCTTAAGCATCATACCTTGCAGTTGGGTGTCATGGTCGACAAAAGTCATTGCGAGCGAGCAGAGCGAGCGAGGAAAAATATAAGATTTTTGAGGTCGCAGTGTGAAAACTACATCTTATAAAGAGGAAAAAACCAATCCTCATCGGGTTATAAATAAGCACATTCTCATAACAGCAAACTGAAAAGGCCTTTGATAAGTAACAATTATAACATCTATAAATGTGAGCGAGCGTAGCGAGCGAGCTTTGGGAGATATTGCTCTTAGTCGCTTGAAATTAGGGGCACGTTTAATGATGAGAGGAAAAGGGGACACTTATCGAAGGGATAAGACACTTATTAGAAAATAAAAGGAGCACGTGTCAAAGTACAAAGGGTTATTATCAGAGGTGAAAATGGGGCACTCACCAGGGATGAAAAGGCACTTATGAGAATGGAAATTGGGCATTTGTCGACGGAAAAGAGGCAACCATCAGATTTTGATAGGGGCATTTATGAAAAAGGGATAGGTTCCTCATAAGAAAGGGAAAGGGGCACGTATCATTGTTAAAAAGGTTAATTATCAGAGGTGTAAGGGGCACACACCATATATGAAAGAGGCACTTATGAGAATGAAAAAGGGGCACTAATAATAAAGGGAAATGTGCATTTGTAGAAAGAAAAGGAGCACCGATCAGATTTTGATAGGGTCATTTATTGGAGGTGAAAGGGCTTTTATGAAAAGCGGATATTATGAAGGAAAAGGAGCATTTATTAAGGAAGGAAAAGGGGCACGTGTCAAAATAAAAGGGGGTGTTATTAGAGATGAAAAGAGCACTTATGAAAAGGCGAAGGGCTCTTTGTTAAATGGGGGCACTTATCATAAGGCAAAGGGGCACTTATTAGAAAGGAAAGGAGGCACATGTGAAAATAGGTGCGCTTATCCGAGTTAAAAAGAGGTAGTTATTAAAAGGGAATGGGGCACTTCTTACAAAGGAAAAGGATCAATTGTAAAAGTAAAAGGAGCACCTCTAAGATTTGAAAAGGGCAATTATCAGAGGTGAAGGGGGCGCTTAATAAAAGTAAAAAGGGGCGCTTCTCGTACCCCAAAAAGGGGCACTTACTATAGATTAAAAAGGGCACTTATGAGAATGGAAAATAGACACTTATTGCAAAGGAAACTGGGAACTTGTCAGGGAAAAGAGGTACGTGTCAAAATAAAAGGGGCACATATCAGAGGTGGAAAGGGGAGGGGGCACTTTTAAAAATTAATAGGGGCACATATCAAAGTAATAGGGGCACTTTTGATGTAAAAAGGGGCGCTTCTTACAAAGTTAAAGGGGCACTTTTCCTATGGAAAAAGGGTCACTTTTGGGGTACTTGAAAAAGTGGGGGGCACTGTGCCCCCCCTGCCGCCCCCCCCCCCCCCCGGCTCCGCCGCCTCTGAGAAGAAGGAAGAGAAGAAGATCGAAGCTGAAGAAGGAAGAATTAAGTAGATAGAAGAAATAGAAGATATAGAAGAAGACATAATATAATAGAAGATATAGAGGATATAGAAGATATAGAAGATATAGAGGATATAGAAGATAGAAGAACAAGAAGAAGAAGATCGGATAAGAAGATCGAAGATGAATTAGAAGAAGATCGAAGAAGAAGGAAGAAGAAGAAGAAGAAGAAGAAGAAGAAGAAGAAGAAGAAGATCGAAGAGGAAGAAGAAGAAGAAGAAGAAGAAGAAGAAGAAGAAGAAGATCGAAGAAGAAGAAGAAGAAGAAGAAGAAGAAGATCGAAGAAGAAGAAGAAGAAGAAGAAGAAGAAGAAGAAGAAGAAGATCGAGAAGAAGGAAGAAGAAGAAGAAGATCGAAGATCGAAGAAGAAAAAGAAGAAGAAGATAGAAGAAAATAGAAGATATAGAGGATATAGAAGATAGAAGATCGATAGAAGAAGAAGAAGAAGATCGAAGAAGAAGAAGAAGAAGAATATCAGAAGAAGAAGCTAGACGATCGAAGAAGAAGAAGAAGAAGAAGAAGAAGAAGAAGAATAAGAAGAAGAAGAAGAAGAAGAAGAAGAAGAAGAAGATCGAACAAGAAGATCGAAGAATTAGAAGAAGGAAGAAGAAGAAGAAGAAGATCAAAGAAGGAAGAAGAAGATAGAAGACATAGAAATATAGAAGAATATAGGACTGTTATTTTTGTTCTTCTCGTTTGACCTACATAGATTACGGAGCGAGCGAGCGCGCGCCCGCGCCCGCCCCATCTTCAGTCGGCGCATGCGCAGTCGATTGCCACACTGACTGAAATTACTGTAGGCCTAACGCATTCTAGCGATATTCCACTAATTGAACGTAACTAACGTTACTGTTTTAGTTTATGTCTGCTTGGTCACTAAGATATCAATATGGGAATTTTGGAAAGGATTTCTGAAATCGAGGCTGAGGTTTGTAATTGATTTCTGAATTGATTTAACTTTGACATATGTTTTCTGTCATGCCTGTTCATTCATTTTTTGCCTTGTCCCATCAACTCACTTTTACGTGTTGATCATAAACATCTGTGCAGTCTCGGATATTGAGTCAGAATTCGGAAGTCTTCCGATATCGGCAGTAGCTGTTCATGGCTAGACAGCAACAACCATCTGATTTGGGTCATTTCTTTAATAAAACTGACATTTGTTGTCATTCCCCAATACAGATGGCAACCCAGAGATCTCGTACCGTGGGGGTAAATTAGAGCCACAGCGTAACAGCTTTTCGTTACCGACATTTTCTCCCCCGATTTTCTTTATTTAGGTCTAATTTCCTGATTTCTAAATCAGATGCAAATTAGGTCGATATGTCATTTGTCCTAATTACAGTTATCAAAATTTGATAACTCAATATTAAATGGATAATTTACGGACTTACTTATATGAATTATCCAATTTGTATCTCCGAACCGCGAAGCAGTACGTTCATGCATTCGAAATATTACCCGGCGGCCGATATATTTCCGGGTCCACCTACCAAAACATAGCCAATGGCCAATCAGAGCACTCGTTTTGTGGGAGTTCGTTGGTCAAGCCGGGCCGACGGTAGCTATTGGACGTTCGAAAAGAAAAAATGAATAGATCTATTCATCAACTAAAACCAAGACGGATAATGTTGACGACAAGACTTTCTCGGATTAATCATTAATTTAGGATCTAAATGAGCAAGCTATCGTAAGTCAAATAAGCTATATATATGTTATTTTTAATTAGACTCTAATTATTGTAATATTGCAGCATGTATGAGGATGTAAAGAGTGAAAATCTCGTAGCATATCTCATTCATCGCGGTCCTGCCGAACCGAACCATTGGTTCCGTACAGTCCCGATAGGACAATCTTCAGTCTCTATAATCGGAGGTCTAGTGGAGCCAGACGTAGTCTCAGTGGAACAACCGACGATTAGAGAGACTGAAGCTTTCGGTCTATTCATGGCCAGCACTAGACTTAGGAATTCGGCATCGCATGAGTGTGTCTGAGTGTATGTGTGTCTATAAACAATGCAAAGTTGAATTACAATATCATTATTTGTAAAATTTGTGGCGTGTAAACATGGTAAACGGCCAACGGGGCGCCGCCGGTCCGAGAATGAGGATCGTCCGCATAAACAAGGAAGGAATGAAGGATATCCTCGTAAAAACGTGGACAAATCGCGTCCTAAAAAATAAGGATCATCCACATTTTCACAGACGTTTTTTTTTCTTAGGCGCTCTGCGGGTGTAGGGTTCCTGATCCACTGCGAACTGGCAATGCGAAAAACGAATTCCGTGTAATAAAAATGACCCCAGTTCATTCACCGTCTACTTTCACTAGTTTGATGGGTTTTTTCCGTCTTCCTGAGGATTTATCATTCATAACGTGAAAGTCTCTGTGTTGCTTCAATGAGAACATCATCGAGGAATCTGTTTTTCGCATCGCCAATAATAATAATAAGGGTCTTTCGCGAAAATGCGGACGATCCTTAAATTTTACTTTTTAGGACATGATTTGTCTGAGTTTACGAAGATATCCTCGTTTATGCGGACGATCCTTATTCTCGGACTAGCACCCCTAGTACTGGTATACCAATCGACTTGAAGTTTTGTCTTTGTGTTACGAAGAAAATCCGTGAACGGAAATGCGAGCCTGATTGCGGCCTGCCAGCTGCAGCATGGGGAATTTGCTACACCAGGAGTGTGGTTGTCCATGGTGCAATACACTGAACAGACAGGCATATTCTTTAAAATATTCTTTAAAAATCAAATTCAGAATGGAAATACAATGAGCATGGTATCAATGTAATCGAGCAGTCGCAAAAAAAAAAATCACACTCATCATAGGTTTACCGTTATGGTAAAATATGCAAATGATATGAGTATGACCTCATACTTTCTGAATACAGGCAACTCTGTCTATTAAGGCCACCCAAGGGAATCACACAAAGTGGTCTTTGTAGACAGGTTTGACTGGAACTTCCAGAAAGTTTCCATTTCAATGCATAACCAGTATTCTACTTCATCTTTAATTGACAGATGGCCCGAACCCAGAAGAACAAGGCTACCAGTGGGCATCTGGGTATGCTCAAAGCCAAGCTCGCCAAGCTGAGAAGAGAACTCATCACTCCTAAAGGAGGTGGAGGAGGAGGGGCAGGAGAAGGTTGGTATCAACTTAAAATAAATAAAAAGTAGGGTGCTTCACAAGCAAATATTTCAGTATTTAAAATTGGAACATCACGGAAGGAGTATGTACAGATGTATGCAAAACATGATGTATGCGAAGCATGAAGTCTGTGGGCTGGGCTCCAGAGCTTGCTTAAGTTAAGGGCTGTAAGGTTTTAAGATGTAGTCTGGTGCAATCTAATACATATTTTTTTGTAGGTATTTGCCCTGTTTCTCAAGATAATTTCCAATTTTAAACATAATTTCCATACAAATTATTATTTCATATAATTATTTAATAAATAAATGTAAACTGGGAGGCTTAAAATGTCTTGTTTTTAATATTTTCTTAAATAGAAATGAAATTGGGGTCTTCTTTCGATTGCAATTGAGTTATGGTATCCTCTTACTTGCAAATTTTGATTCGCTCGTCACCAAATCAACCTCAAGTTTTTCTCAATTTTATGAAATCTTTTAGATGTCATTAGTAACACGTTATCATGCAAATTGGGATGTTTGTATCATTTGTGCTACCACTTTCTTTGATATTTTACTTTTTCAAACAGTTTGAGTCAAATTAGGACTAATGATCTCTTTTGGTAATTCAGGATCAAATCTGATAGATCGTGAGTAAGTCTATACTTTAAAGCCAATAATATTGAAATCATGAATTTGTCACTAGTCATGGATTTGTCACTAGTCATGGATTTGTTAAACGGGTTGTCCACTTCCTGACATCTCTGTAAGTCATGGACAAAGATATGACTGTCATGGAGTTTGTTCATGGAACAAACTCCTGTATAGGAAGACAACCTGCCTATAAAGGCCACATTTTTTTTCCTATGAAAAATTATGTCCTAGCAAAACTTGTTCTAAAGCTAGGAACCTTTCTAGAAAGACCGCAGGTTTGATTACTTCATCGAGAAAGAGACTGAAGATGTGTCACAGTAAATAACCATTTGGTCTGATATCAAGTTGTCCAGTCAGACCATTCCCCAATTTTTCTCATGGCTTTTCATCTAAACTTACTTAGTTTTGTAAATCATGACAGAAATTGAAAAATCTTTGTTTTTATTGTTTCTCCACAGGATTCGATGTTGCCAAGACTGGAGATGCTAGAATAGGCTTTGTTGGTAAGATGCATCGCAAAGCATTGTTCACAAAGAATGTTTTATTGTCTGAAGTTGATATTTCGTACAAATTTGTGTAAAACATAAATTTTAAAGCAATCTTAATTGGAATTTGCTCAATTTAAAGCATCCTGTGTTGATTAGTGTTTAAAATAAAGAGCTACTGGTCATGTAAGTTTTGCATAAGTTTTGCATTGCAGTCTTTAGATTTAAAACACTTTCTATTTGTGTTGAACAGTAATATCATACTTAATCAAATTCTTTTGATTAGTAATTCAATATCATTAACTGTGAGAATATGTATGAAATCACAGACGCATAGTTTAGAAAATCCTCTTTATCTTATCATTTCAGAAATAATAGATTCATAGTGTTTTCTCATTATTTTATCACTTGTTTGTTTCCTTTTGTTGTTGATAGGGTTCCCTTCAGTGGGCAAGTCTACCCTTCTAAGTAACTTGGCTGGTGTGTATTCTGAGGTAGCTGCCTACGAGTTCACCACGCTCACCACGGTGCCCGGTGTTATCAGATACAAGGGAGCCAAGATTCAGGTACGTTATCAACTAGTCTAAAATCCAAAAATCATATATCAACACTCCAATGGGAGGCCCGTCTTCTGCTAGCTACAATAGTGCCTGTAACAACCACAATATCCAGTTACCATTAATCCAAGTGATGTAACATGCAGAGTTTGCAGAGTACCAAGTTATCTCAACTCCATTGTTATAAACTTGGAAATCCGGAGCCGAGCCGAACTGATTCAAACATACTGGCAGATAGGAATTGATTCTCAACATGTACCCTTCATTTTCTCCATCCCTTCACAAGGCTTCAGTGTCCACCAAACGATCTTCTTGTCCAAATAGCTGACATCTCAAAATATGTTATAACTATTGCATATTTACTCTTTGAAATACATCTCTGACTAGAGCTCTGTTCATTTTTCTTTCATAATGATATTCTTTTAATCCACATATTTTTGTTTTGTTTAGTTGCTTGATTTACCTGGTATCATTGAAGGAGCCAAGGATGGAAAAGGAAGAGGACGACAGGTTATTGCAGGTGAATTTTCTATTCTTTTAATTTCTTATTTTTTACACAGTCTTTCCACTAGACAAATGGACAACTTAATTCTATTCTTTGGCTACTGCACACATTTAAATTTCAGTTTTGTAGCACATTTATAAAGTGAAGCAGCAATTTATCATGGTCTTTTCATCACTGTTGTTCAATATTCATTTTAGTTTCCAATTTGTAGCTTGTTTAGATAAAGTAGCAATTTCTCAACAATCTTTACGCTAGTATAGTATGAAAAATACAAGAACAGAACCTGATTATGTGGAAGAATTTGATAGTAATATAGCAGTATTTTTTGTTTTGATCATTACAAAAATGCTCAGTGGAAGGCCCTGTTATAAATTTGTGTCAGATTTGTAAACTTGAACAACCGTGTCAACAGCAGCAATACTAAATGTATTGAATGATTCTAGGACAATACCCCCTGGAAAACTGCACTTTCTTTGATTACTACCAAAACCAAATTCTCAACTTCTAGCCTAAACCAAAAACTTAATCTCAAAACTAACCCTAAAACTAATCTAAAACCCAACTGCATCCTTAAACATGTGTATTAAAAAACAACATAAAGTAATTGTCGTTAGGGCAAATGTGGGAGCACTCTTAAAGGAGTAGCTTTGTTAACCATAAGGTAATAATTTCAGAAGTAATTGTCATAGGAGGCAGTTTTTCAAGGTGTAGTAAAGTTGATTTACAGTGAGATGTACTGAAGATAAAGGAGAGTAGTTTAAACCCTGAATATCATCCTTTCTTTTTGTTTCCAGTGGCAAGGACCTGCAGTCTGATCCTGATCGTACTCGATGTTCTCAAACCCCTCAAGCATAAGAAACTGATTGAACACGAGCTGGAAGGCTTCGGCATCAGGTATGTTCGGTGCATAAAGAATTATGCAACCTCTGTTGTTCTTACCCATTCAATTAGGGTAATTTCCCACATACTCACAAGTAGTTTTTCTGTTCATCAAGAGTATATTTAAACGTGCAGCACCTCTTAATAGAAGTAACATTTGTAGCTTGTATTTGTTAGGCAGTTTTGCCTAATGGCACCCCTATCATACAGAACAAAATATTTTGGGTGATTAAGTTTGAAGCACCAATGTACATTTTGATGTGTCATCGGCTATGTGAGAGTGAAAAATAATAATTGGTGCCACTTTGACGAGGCCCAGCTGACTCGTTGAGATCTTAACCCTTTGTTTACCGGAGCCGAGTGGTCCCTGTATCAGGCCTATCGGATCAAGATGATTAACTCGAAATCCAACCAAATAGACGAACTACTCTACAAGAAAGCAGAAAAATCAGAGAAGCAAACTGATAAGAACGTTATGAAGATTTGAAAGTTGTAATCACTATACGTATTGGCACTTCAAATTGAGCGTTAATGTTGATGTGATGTAGTGCCGGACTACTGTTCCCATCTGTTCCAACATATAAAATGACTAAAATTTGAATTTTCCATAAATTCATTGCTCAGGAGGGTCTTTTTCTTTAGAGGACCCATAATAATATGCTATCTATAATATATTTTGAGTAGTGCCCCAAGGGAGAAGGAACTTACGATAAAAATAGAAATTAATATTTTTGCACACAGCAAATCATGGGAGAAATATCCACGTCCTACGTCACAATCCATTAACCAAGCTACCAATCAGAGATTCACATAGACTTAGTGATCTCATATTTCAAACATTCATAAATTCCTGTCCGATTCATTTCAAACCAGGCCTGATAAAAACCCAATTTAAATCGGTTTCCCGCTTTTTTTTATTTGTCCCGATTTTTTCCTGTTTTTTTTTCCTTCTTCCCGATTAAAAAAATAAAAAAATAAAAAATTACCAGATTTTTGTTCTTCTTCCCTCTTTTATTCTGATTTTACCCATCCCCCCGTTATTTTCTCTAATCTTCCCTATTTTGCCCTATTTTTCCCCCAATTTTCTTACTCGAAAGGGGGGAATGTTGTTAGATGCTCACTATCACCCCTGTTTCAAACTTTTGCCATCCTGTTTCTGTTATATTTCGACGTAATCTTTGATTTGCAGGTTGAACAAGAAGCCACCGAACATAGGATACAAGAGGAAGGACAAGGGAGGGATCAACTTGACCTCTACCTGCATCCAGTCGGTGCTTGACCTCGATACCGTCAAGACCATCTTATCAGAGTACAAGATACACAATGCTGATATCACTTTAAGGTACGGTACACCATAGACACACCGGTAACCTGATACTGTGCAACGTATAGCTGTGGTAACAATTGCTTCATGGATAATTCTAAAACGAGTCCAATTTTCAAATAGACCAATCACTTTCCCCTTCCTTCCCCTCCCCCTAAATCTACCCTAAGAAACAGTCACTGTCCAATCATGAAGAAAAAGAAAGAAAAAGAAAGAAAAAGAAAACCCTGAAATTGTACAACATAAAGCTGTAATAACAATTGCTTCATTGATAATTCTTAAACTAGTCCAATTTTCATCTACACCAAAAATTTCCTCTTCCTTCCCTCCCCTAAATCTACCCTGTTTTAACATCCTCAATGTTTCATCTCATGAAAGATTTTGGTTTTACAATATTGATGAATGAGAATGCTATTTATCAGTGATGGGTGACATTGTCTTTCTAATTTGTTTTTCATTTTAGATCTGATTGTATTGTGGATGACCTAATTGATGTGATTGAAGGAAATAGAGTCTTCGTCCCATGTATCTACGTACTCAACAAAATTGATCAGATCTCTATTGAGGTAAGCCTTCTCTTTAATTTGTGATATGATTAATACAACAGAGATTTTATCTCATGTATCTATGTACTCAACAAAAATGATATGGGATGTTTCACAAAGATCCTAAGTTGGACTTAAAAATTATGGCAAGCCGTTAGCATCTATGAAAATATTTTGTAAAAGTTATTTTAAAAGGTATAAAATGTTGATTCAAATCATTCATATTTTCTATAATCGAGGAGATTTCATCTTGATGTGGAATTATTAAAAGTCTAAAATACTTAAATTTTCGCTTTTAAATATATTTCATTTTAAGGTCTCAAATGGCTCTCCATAATTTTATGGCCAACTTAGAGTTAAATTGGACTTAGGATCTTTGTGAGACATCCCCCCCCCCCTCCAGATATTTATCGAGGCAAGCCATCTCTCAACCAAAACGGTCATTTTAAGGGTTCTATTGATCATCTCTTTTCCTCCAATTGGCAAATTGGCAACAGTGGTATTTTGTCTTCTTTGTTACATCTTCTTGACAACATGTCTTCTTTCTAACAGGGTTTATAACTCCAGCAAGGCTGATGTCAGACTGACAAGGGCATGAACTAAAAGTTACACAAACCCAAACGGCCAAGAATTGGTCGGTTTGGACTCAGTGTAGC
Organism: Strongylocentrotus droebachiensis; assembly: GCA_035222895.1. Taxonomy (NCBI): domain Eukaryota; kingdom Metazoa; phylum Echinodermata; class Echinoidea; order Camarodonta; family Strongylocentrotidae; genus Strongylocentrotus; species Strongylocentrotus droebachiensis. The sequence goes on from JAVYIG010007519.1 coordinate 47,772, forward strand.
GTCAGTTTGGTGGTACGAATGGGGTATTACATGAGCTGATACTGTGGAAGATTTTTAGAAATTGCCAATTTGGATTCTGAAGTTTTCAACTGTGTTGCCAACGTTTAGGCTTTTAATCCTTGAATTTCTGTACAAAATTCTAGGGTGTCAGATGGCACACAATGTAGCAGAAAAGTATGCATTCAAGTAGAAGAACAGTTTAAAAATCTAATATATCTTTCCAGGGGGGTGTTTCACAAAGACTAAGATTGACTTTATTGAAGTTGGACTTAACTATGGCAGACGTTCAGGCCACTGTTTGCTCTCACCATTATGATCTTTAGATAATATTTTTTCCTTCAATAGTGAATTATCAAAAAATATAAACTCTGTAGATTGTGACCATGATTTGTACGTCCCTTGAGAGACCAATGCCAGTAAATGGTGAGAGCAAACAGTGGCATGAAGGGCCTGCCATAGTTAAGTCCAACTTGAAGTTGATCTTACTCTTTGTGAAACACCCCCCTAGATGCATTTTAATTGCAATAGAATGTTGTTCCAAGGTTCCAAGCAGCATGAGAGGCAAATTTAATCTTTGTTTAAAGATGAACTCCAGTTCTGGTAAAAAAAAAGAAAATTAATTATCACAGAATCAAACGAAACTTACACTGAATGTTCAAGATTACAAATAAATGACATGTGCCGAACAATTTTGGAAGAAAATGTGTACTGGCTGAGTAATGAGCATAGAAAGACAAGGAAATCAAGGTAGTACTAGCCCCGACACCATTTGTGTTGTCCCATATATAGCTTTCTGTGTACAGTGCTTGTTACTTTACCAAGACTCGGCCAAATTCCACACCTTTTCTTTCACAATGCAATCGCATTACCAGAACTCACCTTTATCTTTAATTTCTGTATTAAATCTCCACCCGGTTCCAGGAATTGGACGTCATCTACAAGATCCCTCACTGTGTTCCGATATCCGCCCATCACAAATGGAACTTTGACGACTTGCTGGAAAAGATCTGGGACTACTTGAGCCTGATTAGAATGTAAGTTGTGTTAGCATCAATCTAACTGTATGAAGCTTTCATTTGATTTGATTTGATATGGTTTTATTCGAATATTCAACAATACAGCTGGAGGCTGATGCAAGTGAATTTACAAGGTAAAAATAATTCCATAGACATATAAATATAATTATATGCTTTAACACTGAATCCAGATATAAACAAAACATAGTACATAAATCATAAATAATGAAAACAATAATAATATTGAGTTCGGTTTGAATACTTGGATATGAAATTAATAGAAAATCAAAGGGTATAAGATCAGATATACAATTTAAGAGTCTGTGCAGGACATTTTGATAATGTATTAAGAGAAAAATTATTATTGATCATTACAAAATTTACATGAAGTATATATAAAAAATAAATCGATGAAATACAATTATTAAATATTGTTATGTATGATCTTCATGAATACGTGATGTAAAACCCGGCTTGAAAACATAAAATTACATTTATTGAAATAACATTAATAATTATTGCATTGATCAACTTCATGTTCATGGAGGTAGGTGCTCCAACAAGTGCTCCAATGATAATTGCTCCAGGCATTAGTTTTTACAAAGATGTAGGATTAGGGTCAGGTTTAGAGTTGCTATAAGATGTTGATGAGGTTTAGGGCGTTTTCGTAAAGTAACCAAATCTATGCATGTAAATTTGTGAAGCACCTCATACAAATTATTTCATTCACCTGTTTAACAAATTAATTTCTCTCATCAGTCAGAATTCAAATTGCATACATTAATGGTTGCTAGGTAGGAAAAACATTATGGCTTTACCTGCTTTACAACACGTAATATACCTGTATGCAATTTAAAATTTGCATTCTGACTTTCAAAGTACAATTACAATTTGCATTCTGACTTTTGAAGTACAATAACTTGTAACTGGTAATTGAAATAATTTGTATCGCTGCACTAAGTATATATTTGGTGACATTACGAAAATGCACTATTTAGTACACATGACATGACCCTTGCGCAGAATGTGTATCCACGAACTGGCTAATAAATTTCCATTCAACAATGGTCACCTCTTAACGTGATGCCATGTCGTGGACGAGTGGATATGTCACCGGACTGTGGGTCACAAGGTCCGCGGTTCAAGTCCCACCGCGGCACTAATGTCCTTTGGCAAGACATTGATCTATATTTGCCACTCTCAACCCAGGTGTTAAATGGGTACCCGGTAGGATGCGAAAGCTTACGTGCTTAGATTAGCAAGTGTGCGCATGTAAAAATGACGCCTGGCTGAAATACTCCCCAGGGAGTGGAGAATGTGCATACATTGTATGCGGGTAAGCCTGAATCCGATGACCGGGGTAGTAATATGATTGCAGGGCCCTCAGGGAGAACAGTATGAATACTGATGAGGCTACCCTGGGTAAACAAGACATATTATTATTATTATTAATATTATTATTATGTTTTTCATCTTCCATCAGATACACCAAGCCTAAAGGTCAGCTGCCAGACTACGAGAGCCCCGTCGTACTCAAGAGTGAGATCTGTACCGTGGAAGACTTCTGCAACAATCTACACAAGAGCATCCTCAAAGAACTCAAATAGTAAGAAAACCAGCAGACCTGCCTGCCAACCAGTACCATTTAGTCGTATTTTGTACAATTTTTCAATGGCAAAATGCCCATTCTGTCCTGTAAAGTATCCTACAAGCATCTCACATCTGCAATTTGGGAATGTTCATCGGTTCATCAAACTCATGAAACTCATCAAAATCATGCATATTCAAGCAATGATACATTTTAAAAAAAAATTTCCTGTATGTAGGAACTGTAAGAGGCATTGATCCGCATAACAATACAATACAATAAAGTCATTTCTATAGCGCTCTTACAAACTAACTGTTGTTTCACGCTTTACATAAAAGTTATCAAAGAATCTATTGTTGATCATGGTCAAAGAGGAGAGTTTTGAGACATTTTCGGAAGACATCCAGCGAAGGTGCTAATCGGATGAAACGTGGAAGCTCATTCCAGAGTCGAGGAGCACATGCATGGAAAGCATTGTCGCCAGCTTTGGTGTATGTTCGAGGAACGTGTCCTTGTTTTGGGATTAAAGAATACAGTTTTTGAACTCCAGAGGTTGGCAGGTCTGAAAGAGTTGTGATTGCTGATCCAAATCAATCGCAAGACCTCTAGTCAATCACAAGTTTGCAGTCCATATCTCATATGTACATACATTGATATCAGTTGCAAATATTAAAGTTGCGATTTATTTTAACTCTTTAATCAGACAGGGCCCAGCTTTTCCATAATTCCCCCTCCCCAAATCATAGTCATTTGCACTTGCCATGGTCGATTGTTCAGCATCGTGATCGTCTGTAAAACTGCTGCCTGGGTAGAATGCTCCCCTTGGAGTGGAGAATGTACTGTTGTGAGTGGGCAAGCCTGAACCCGGTGACCAGAGTAATAATGATATCTGTAAGGTGCTTAGGGACATCAAAAGATGTATTATGCACTATGTAAACCCAGTACGTATTATTAATATTGTGAGAAATATTACCATTGTTGAGGAGTGATTTCTTCAATTATATGAAGTAAACTGTAAACATGTCCATTATTGTTCAGGAAGAAAAATACTGTTTGGTTGTTTCTCCGCATTATTCCTATGTTATTTTATATTTACTCCCTTAGTGCGCTGGTATGGGGCTCATCTGTTAAGCACACTCCCCAGAAGGTTGGTAGAGAGCATACACTGAAGGACGAAGATGTCATTCAGATTGTCAAAAAGTGAGTAAATTGTTCATTTATGGCGTCAAACTACCATTAGGCCTTTAAAAAGAAAGATGTTGTATTGCAACCGAGCCAAAAATCTTGAAATCTACAGCCAGCTTTTTAAAAAAAGTTTTTTTTTTTTAAACCGTTTTTTAGAGAAAAAAAAAATTAAAGCATTCAAATCTGAGAAATGTCAGTCCAAAGAGGGAGAAAAATAAGAAGAAAAAAAAAATGGCCGACCCATGTTTTGGCACCAATATGGCAATACAACATCTTTTTTTTTTAGGCCTTATCTTAATTTGTTAATTTTTTTTTTTAAAGGTAATACAAAGTTTTGGGAAATTTTGAAATTTGGCTGGATAATGATTATTTACAATTTTGATACATTTGGATGCCCCTGTGGATGTATTATAAGCACTAGAAAATTTAGCCCCTAAAACACTTCTGCTTTCGAGAAGAATTGAATATCAAAATTTACCGGTGCTCCCGATACAAATTTCAAGTAGCACTTACGGCCATACAACTGCGACCATGAAAATCTCAGAATATGTAGTTGTGATATATAATTTCCAAAGGGGAATAGCCAATCGGTCGATTTTAGTCAAGAATCGTTGTTTTATGTGTAGACCATATGGGAATAGATTAATGGAGTAGTAGACTAACTGGTTAACCAACTAGGATGACCATTGGTATGCATGTTTTTTCAATACATTACTCCATTGGGAGGTAGTTATAGTGCCAAGCCAATAACCATGTAATTTGTCCATATTTCTGTCTTTTGAAGATCGGTTTCTTCTTTTATTTTAAATGATTCTTATATTTGATGCAGCAGGTCACATTTTGATATTAAGTTTTTATGTAAGATAAGTTGATGTCTATTTCTATGTGAATATGGATATTCATTTTGAACTTTGGAGAAGAAAAAAAAGATATCAAATCAGAGAATTAAAATATAAGACAGATGAAACTTGAGAGTAAACTGTTTTTAGAGTGAGATAATTGCATTGTTTCATGATAAACCTAACTTATTTTCGGTAACTCTCTTTCTCTCTCTCTCTCTCTCTCTCCCTCTCCCTCTCCCTCTCTCTCACTCTAGGGTATGAACATGATGCTCACTGAGACACCTAATCATCCACTTCAAGACTCCTACGACAAAGCTTACGACAAAATAAAGATATTCTTCACCTGACACTTGCAGACTGATCATATATCTTCTTTTGGATAATGAAATGGTTAACATTTTATTTTAATTCAACCGTGACACATTTCACTATGTGAAAGGTGATGTGTGTAACAGAAAATTAATCCAGTGATCATGAAATATGAAGGCTAATTTAAAGGGTCAAAGAACCCTAATCCTTACAGGTATATCATCAACTGAGGGCCAGAAGAGGCGTTAAAGAGAAGGTTGAGTTCTGGGAAGAGGTGAAAAATAATTTGTGATCATTGTATTATTCAAGTGTGGAAGAACATCAGATAAAAAATGATCCCTTAAAAGCATGGCTCTTCAAATGCCTTAATATTCTAAGTATGGCATGTAACATCATAACAATTGGGACAGATTTTTATGCCACATGTTCGTGTAGTACCATATACATCTTTCTGTGTACTTATATGCTTGATGATCAACCTTTTCTAATCGATTCCACAACGTTTCTTTCACAATGCAATCGCAAGACCAGAACTCAACTTCATCTTTAAAGGGTCGAAGAACCCTAATTTTAACATGTTTATCTTCAACTAAGGGCCAGAAGGCTGTTAACTCTGTGTTCTAGGACATGGGTAAACACCTTTCTAGCTGTACGCAGATTTTTTTTTTTTTTAATAACAGCTTTCCTTGGGTCATTATATGAAAAAAAATACAGAATATATTTTGAAGTGGACTATCATTCAGCAGGGTCATGTGGTTGCCGGAGATGATTTATGCAAATGGTTGCTACTTCCTTTTAGAGTGGTATATTAACAGAGAGGTACGACCATGCTATAAATCAGGTATCCTAAACAGTATTCCATGTCTTGTTTGCTTGATGGATTATCGTAAATGGGTTTAGATATATGCAGTACTTCACACACACACTTTTATGATTAGAGATAAGCTTAATTAGAGGCTATTACAAAGTTTACTGGGTCATTAGTACCGATTTCTTAATGGGTTATTGGATGATAGGAGGGATGATGACTACCCCCACTCCATAAAATTTGATAATTTTCAAGATAAAACTCATAAATATTCTAGTTCTTTGTTTTATGCTGTCATACAGAAGGGGAACATTGGTAGTACATGATTTATCTTCCATTCAAGTCATTGTGTTTCTTTTGAGTCTGAAGGCTGTTAACTATGTTTTAAAGTAAATGAGTTAAAGGTTTTAGGTAACTTTGCCTCTGATTCTAAACAAAATCCTGGATTTAGCTCTTGATGCAATCATGATTATAAACCTTGAGGTTTATGAATCTCATGGCTTTTACAAGCCAATCGCATGTTTGATTATCAAGATATTTATGATTGGAAATCAAAATTTCAAAAACTGTTTTCCAACTGTCTTTTATGACACTACAGCCTATTGGGGAAAATAAGTACTAGGGTATGGTAAAAAAATGGTCACTCAAAGATTTTTTACTTTTTTGAAGCACAAGTTTCATGATCATTTTGAAGCGCAATTTTCTTTAGGGCTTCAATATTATACCTATCACACATAGGGCCATGCATCTGTAAAACTGGAAACCTTGTTAAGCAATGCCTTTAACGACCACCTGGGTCTTCACAGATGACTTGGAGTAGGGCCAATATGAAATATATATATTTTTTTGGTGGTTTTCTGTATCATGGGATAAGAGAGGAAGGAAATGGCTACATGTGTTTTACCAAAAATGCTGATAGGAGGCGCATGACATATCAATGCGGTTAACAAATCCATGAATTCTGTACATGTTGAAATTCTAGAAGGAAATCCGAAACTTGACATGCCTTTTCTTAGACCTGTATCATTGCCAGATGCATGTGGTTTTATTGCTGTGTGGGACGAAAGAGGGAAAAGAGAGTAGATTGTTTCCACTTCTATTGCCATTTGCACAGGAAGGGATATTTCAATTGCGTTATTAGTTGTACCAAGGAGTTATTCTTACTAACCATGCACCAGTAATTCAATATTTTTTCCCCTTTTTTTTTCTTCTGATGATCAAGAAATACATTATACAGTAGGCTTGCGGTTGCACCATGTGAGAGAGAGGGAGAATTGGGAAGTCCTTAAAAGGACTCGATAATCTTTCTTTCTTGTGTGTGTGTAGTCAACCGCAAGCCTACTGTCTACATCACCATGCAAGCCGATACTTATGAGCAGCATCTAAAGATATAGATTGTTTTTATAGACTGGGAATTCTTGATTTGTTATTTTGAGGAGTGCCCATTGTATTTACCAGATTTAATTGTTAGTGCCATCCTCATACATACAAAAAATAAATGTGATAAGAATTAAGATATTTCATTAGAGCCGAATAGAAGCCATTTTATTGATAGTGTTACACTCTGGAATGGCTTCCACTACTAAAAACATGTCATATATGTCATATATATCACCTAGTAGTCAGATACCTGGTAAAGACCGACAGATCTTGGACAATGTGTAATGCAAAACAGGGTGAAGAGGGACATTAATATAAATGGGGTCAAAATGTAATGATTTTAGGGGGCATAATGCTTTTCTCTTGGTAGGATGCAAACTCTTCATATATGCCATTGGTGATGAATCGAAATACATAATTTGTCTGCATCATTATCAAGAAATAAATTATGTCCATTCATTTTTTTTCAAAATCTCTTCCCCCCAATTTTTGTTTGTCCTAATTCACCTTAGTGTCCCTTGTTTTATTGTCCATCTTAGACTTTTTTCCCCTTTTTTTTTATTAGATTGCTTCTAGAGTGATATTTAAAAGCTATGTCTGATCTGAAACTTTTGCTGATGTAATGCCAGTATAATGCCATTCTCTGTTACTAGTAAACCTCTCAGATTTCACTTGGGGATATGGGTGTGTTGCCAACTTTGTGGTGTCGTCCCATTGTATGTTAATGTTACCAATACAGAAAGTGAAATTGCACAATCGTTCTTGTTTGACCACATTGTTGTAGCAAAAAAAAAAAAAAAAACTTAAATATACATTGTCCAGTTATGCTTTTATTTCTCCATGAGTACTTTAAAGAGCAATGTGATCGATTTGACTTTGTTAATGTTTTAAAAAATCAATGTTGATTGATTTAACTATGTAATTGTTTCATTAAGGGAAATCAATATGGTGAATTCTGCATTAGGGCACCATGAGTAGTGATATTTTCATTTTCTTCTTGAATTGTTCTTTGGGGGTTGGGGTAGGGGTTGATTGACCTGGGGGGTGATTCACTAACGTACATGAATATTCATATGCGTGCATAATTATTCACGCTGAGATTGATCCCAGCCTAAAAGCGATTTAGTGCACCAGTCAGGTAGAATCAACTTTAAGCTGGGATTGAAATCAATCCCCAAAAATTGCTCTTAAGAACGATATCGTTCCCAGTTAGTGAATCACCCCCCTGTGTGGAGTTTATTTTTTCATATAAAGATCAGTCGATAAGAATAATTAAATATTTCCTTCATGTGCTTATAAACGCTTTTAAGATAGGCATTGGAATTTTGATTGTCAATAAAACTTTATAACACATGTACAAGTAATAATGGCATTTGATCTTTCATTCTTGTGAGTATCAATCAGTGAATTGAATTGAAATGGTATTCATTAAACAGTCCACATGGCAGCCCAATACAAGGGCTGAATTGCATGAGTTTACAAAGTAAAAGCACACACACAGAAACATGTCTTACACATCTGTATATCATAGTCATACAATATCATGAAGGAGAGAGAGAGAGAGAGAGTGATAGAGAGAGAGAGAGAGAAAGTGAGAGAGAGAGAGAAGGGGTTGGGAGAGACGAGACAGAAGGGAGAGGAGAGAAACAACGATATTGAAGCAGAGGTGTGACAGTAAAATATGTAATAATTGTGTTAAATGATTTAATAATTAATCGTCTGTTATGGGTTATGCCACTTTATATATTTTAGATGACATATTGCAAAAAAATAATTTTCTCGAGCGGAGGTAACGTGTAGGGGAAATAGAAGGGAATTGACGGAAAGGGATAGAAAGGAGGAAAAGAGAAAGGGAGAAGAAGGGTACGAATAAATGTTTTCAGAGAAGTGACCATATGCATCATAGCCCCAATTATCACAACATTCCATGTAGCTTACTAGGTTATACGAGTATGGGCCCAGCTCGACAAATATCTCAACCATCTCAACCATACTCTATCTCAACCATACTCTATCTCAACCATACTCTATCTTAACCATACTCTATCTCAACCATACTCTATCTCAACCATACTCTATCTCAACCATACTCTACCTCAACCATACTCTATCTCAACCATACTCTATCTCAACCATACTCTATCTCCACCATACTCTATCTCAACCATACTCTATCTCAACCATACTCTATCTCAACCATACTCTATCTTAACCATACTCTATCTTAACCATACTCTATCTCAACCATACTCTATCTCAACCATACTCTATCTCAACCATACTCTATCTCAACCATACTCTATCTCAACCATACTCTATCTTAACCATACTCTACCTCAACCATACTCTATCTCAATCCTACTCCATCTCAACCATACTCTATCTCAACCATACTCTATCTCAACCATACTCTATCTTAACCATACTCTATCTCAACCATACTCTATCTCAACCATACTCTATCTTAACCATACTCTATCTCAACCATACTCTATCTCAACAATACTCTATCTCAACCATACTCTATCTTAACCATACTCTCTCTTAACCATACTCTATCTCAATCCTACTCTATCTTAACCATACTCTATCTTAACCATACTCTATCTCAACCATACTCTATCTTAACCATACTCTCTCTTAACCATACTCTATCTCAACCATACTCTATCTCAACCATACTCTATCTTAACCATACTCTCTCTTAACCATACTCTATCTCAATCCTACTCTATCTTAACCATACTCTATCTCAACCATACTCTATCTTAACCATACTCTATCTCAACCATACTCTATCTCAACCATACTCTATCTCAACCATACTCTATCTTAACCATACTCTATCTCAACCATACTCTATCTCAACCATACTCTATCTTAACCATACTCCATCTCAACCATACTCTATCTCAACCATACTCTATCTTAACCATACTCTCTCTTAACCATACTCTAGTATCTCAATCCTACTCTATCTTAACCATACTCTATCTTAACCATACTCTATCTCAACCATACTCTATCTTAACCATACTCTCTCTTAACCATACTCTATCTCAACCATACTCTATCTCAACCATACTCTATCTTAACCATACTCTCTCTTAACCATACTCTATCTCAATCCTACTCTATCTTAACCATACTCTATCTCAACCATTCTCTATCTTAACCATACTCTATCTCAACCATACTCTATCTTAACCATACTCTCTCTTAACCATACTCTATCTTAACCATACTCTATCTCAACCATACTCTATCTTAACCATACTCTCTCTTAACCATACTCTATCTCAACCATACTCTATCTTAACCATACTCTATCTCAACCATACTCTATCTTAAACATACTCTCTCTTAACCATACTCTATCTTAACCATACTCTATCTCAACCATACTCTATCTTAACCATACTCTATCTTAACCATACTCTATCTTAACCATACTCTATCTCAACCATACTCTATCTTAACCATACTCTCTCTTAACCATACTCTATCTCAACCATACTCTATCTCAACCATACTCTATCTTAACCATACTCTCTCTTAACAATACTCTATCTCAATCCTACTCTATCTTAACCATACTCTATCTCAACCATACTCTATCTCAACCATACTCTATCTTAACCATACTCTCTCTTAACCATACTCTATCTCGACCATACTCTACCTCAACCATACTCTATCTTAACCATACTCTCTCTTAACCATACTCTATCTCAACCATACTCTCTCTTAACCATACTCCATCTCAACCATACCAATCATATTCTGTCTCAACGTTTTGATAGGTTGTACCTCTGATCGTCTTCAGAATAAATGTGTAAGGTTGGATAGGGGTTTATATAACCTTCGCTGGGATCCACTGTATCAGTCGGATGGTTCTGATTAGTTGGCAATTAGGGCTGAATCATGTTGGCAGTGATTATTCTAAAAAGCACAGATCGTGACGTCTTCATGTGTAAAAGATCGTTGGATATTTTGGGGGTTAGCCTATTTGGGCTTATATATATTCATATCATAAACTGTAATGCTGATAAATCTGTTTTCTTTTTTTTTCAAGGCAGATTTATTTCTGCATTTATTAACAAAATCAAAATTAAATATGCAAAGAACATTTTTCTCAATAAAATTGATATAAGAAAACAATGAAATTAGAACAGTTATACAACACAAAATATATAAATGTGACAATAATCTGACCATATTATTATACTAATAAATAAATACAGTAGACCAACCATCTCTTTTTATCAGATTCTTTCTGTATATACCTTCAAAACAAAACACAATATTTAAACAAATGTGTATACCCTTGCTTGTTGAATTTATTTCTCACAAGCAGTGTTAAATATCGAACCAGAAAAATGGCAATAAACATGGTTTTTTCAATAGCTCGATGGCATAGTAGTACTTGAATACACATTAAAATGTTCTTTGGTAGTGTTCGTGTACAATTATATTACAATGATAAAAAGTTAAACACATTAATTCAATTTACAAATAGTATACCACGCAAATGTTAAAATTCTAATTTCTTGAGTGAACACAAATTATACAAAACTTATTTCTGATTTCCGTCGTTCAAGTTTAGTTCTTGACCATTTTTAAACATTATTTTACGAATGATCTGCAAATTTAAGAGCCAATACGTTCATGAGAATATAACAAATAAGTTCATATTGCAAAGACGAACAATAAATCTAATGCCCTTTACATCGGTACATTACTGCTATCCATATGGATTAAAAAAATGTACATAATAATGCATTTAAATAATTGAGATGCAAAGGTGTACAGTGTGCACCAATTAAGTATTGCAACTGACAATAGTTGTAGCATGATTTATCTTAAACTGAATGGTCCGTATTTCAATTTCAATTCAATTTCAATTTATTTATGTTTCCAACAAAACATTTCAAATCAATTAAAAATATTTACAACAAATGTTGGAATACGTATTGGAAACAAAGGGGTCCACTAAAAAGTAATGCACAAGTGTGAACATCTCAAATGATACTTAGGATAATGAGTAACTAAATTCTACTAATTCAGTTAAATCCTGACCAAAGAAAACTTAGACTTTGGACTACTTTCCTTCGTTCAACCACCTTTTCAACAAAAACTGAAGCCCAGTGTCGGGTATAAAGTTTAGTAGAATATACGGGCAATTGACTTTAAACGTGACAGCATAGTAAACAGAGAGTCTGAAGAGAGTATTTGCTTTCCAAATATACCTTACTTATAAAATGTCCGTCATCTTCGATTACTGAACAACAATGTTTTGTTTTCAGTTCAAGATACTGAATAGAATTCTTTATAAGAAAGGTGCTTTGTTAAGATTCAAATGAGTTACAGATAACTTGTGTACATTCTGTAATAACAGTGTAGAAACGATTTTTTTTTTTTGGTCTCGAAATTTGAAAATTTGACATTTTTTCTTCGTTGGGGGGGGGGGGGGGGTAAGGTCACCTTTTTTAGGTTAGCCGTGGGCATATTTTTTTTTTTTTTTTTTTTTTTTTTTAATTAAAAGAAAAAAAAGAAAAAAAAATCCAAAGGGGGGGGGGGGTTTAGGTTTTTTTAGGGGGGTTTACACACTAAAAATACCAAAGGGGGGGGGGGGTTGAACCCCCAAACCCTCCCCCCCCCCCCCCCCTGCGTACGCCCCTGATTGGCTGTCCCGTAATAATGTACTTATTAAGTTTAGAAATCAAAATAAGTTGTTTGGGTTTCACGGTAATAACAGTGCCCTCAACTGTATTATGGTTATAGTAAGGAAAGAAATATTTGCAGCCAAATGCAAACATTGTTTGCCAGTTTTTGAACACATAATATCAGCTATAAAGTGTTATTATAACATGGAATAGTATAATATATATAAAACAAATCTGAAAGAAAAGAAATTTTACGAAAAAAGTGGTTACTTTTTGCAAAGTGTTTCTGATTGTTTATTTCTTCTAAAATCATTTGCCATCTAAATCTGTGATATTTAAAAAAAAGTGAACTTCAATTTATAACTGATATCTATAAATGTATTTTCTTATCATATTTTGAATGGTCAAGAATATTATTTTGAAATTCTGCATGTATAAATCAATTTGTATACATAATAAATATGTGAACGATATTATTTAATAGAGTCTCCCTGTGGAAGGGGAAAAAAACAAAAAAACAACAACAATGTTTTGAAGAAGTCACGTCAAAATCCACTTTTGACGATTATATCTGCCTCTTGACGTCATCAAACTGTTGATTTCGGTTCTCTATTTTATTTAACCGCTGATCATAGATATGAAAATGAAAACGGATAAAAGTATGATGGCTTTGTAAGATAAAGTTTTCACTTCGATAAATAATTAATTGTTTGGTGGCCTACATTTAGAATTAATCATCTTAATCTTGTTGACGTGACGGCATGGTAGAGTAGTTTTCATTTGTGTTTAATGGTTTATTGCTTGATTAAAAAAGAACAATACGTCCAATACTTCTTTGATAATCTCTTATCTCATACCAAATATGCACCGTGGCTTTTATCACGAATGTCGTGCAAATAAAATCTTGGTTATATTGATATTTTGACAAATATTTTAAAAGAAAAAATAAAACAGTAGTGCTCATGCCATCATCCAAAATAACAGAGAAAGTTAGAGAAAGTTAAATTACATTTCCATCGATCTACGTGGCCGTACAATCACGCTAAGTTCTATTAAGATTTAAATAAAATATCATCAAAGTACTGAAGTTGAGTTAGATAGCACTGTCTCTCAAAAACGAATTTTGTAAACGGGACGTTACTCTGTACTTTTACATTAAATACTAGTAGTGCATTTTACTTTAATTTTTTATTGTACACATAGTCTGTGTATACCGCATTCCCCCCTGTTCCGGTAACAAACAGTTTAATGTTTTGATATACTGAAGGTTTACTTTTTTCTCTTCAATTTACACTGGAATCGTGTTATCACACAGCATATTGACTTCTAGAGATTTGAGCAGCTGTTCTTTGAAATATTCCCGCCCTGCTTCGTCGTCTGTCCACCTCAAGTAAGGCTTATTCTTACTCAAGAACACTCGAACTAGAAACGGAAGATCTTTGTCTTCAATATGCTCCAAGAATACGATGATCACCTTCTCGACTTGCGTTTCGTTCACGTGTTCAAGCGCTAGGCGAAACTTGGTTGTAAACCATTCATCTCGAATAGACGCGTTGCTGAGAAGAAGTACTGTCTTGTAACTGTGAACGACGGAGTAGTGGACCGCGTCCAAGTAGTACATGCCGGGGATCAAATCTTCGTCTCCAAAGACCATGTCGGTATGGAGATCTTTCTCCGGGAAATGGTCCCCGATGACAGGTTTGAGGTAGTCGTCGACCCACGCCTGATCGTCGGCGGCGAACATGACGTTGGTGTGATACTCGTAGTCGTCGGCATCACGCGCTTTATATAGTCTGTATCCGAACAACGACAGCTTTAGCATGAATAATCTATATCGGATCCAATATCTGTAGTGAACTGACAAACCCATACAGACTATGATTACGATAAGGAGCGAGGGAAGGCTTACGATTAAAGCGATGTTGGGTCCACAGTAGGAAGCTGGTTCGAAATCGACGATGGGTTCTCCAACGACATCTTCAAACGAAGCAGGTGAACAAAGAGTGCGCCTTTCACCGATCAACGAGGCATTTGTGACTTTCAACCAATCAGAGAAGAGCTCCAATGCGCATGTGCACGCTAACGGGTTTCCTTGGAGATCTAACGTTCTCAGCTCGGACAGATGCGACATGGAGTCGCCTGCTATAAATGTTATCGCATTGTTCGGGAGAGTAATGTACCGGAGTGATATTGTGTTTTTGAAAATAGCACTACCGAGTGATGTCAGTGAATTCCCAGCAGCGGAAAACGTTTCCAAATGTTTAAGATTCCATAAAAGATTTGTAGGCAAATCAGAAATACTGTTCATGTCAAATGATAGCGAGGTTAAAGTGACCAAATCGGCGAAAAGGTTCGCTTTGATTGACTTTAATCCACAACCATTGAAAGATAGAAATGACAGAGAGGTTAGGTTCTCAAAGGTTTTTTCGGGAATGTTAACAATTTTCGGATTGTCGTCGAGCCGAATTTCTCTCAGATGCGTATTTTGAGAGAACATAGAAACTTGAAAATAATCATTCCACAAATCTCCGGACTGAATACTATTTCCAGACAAATCGATGCTTTCCAGGTACCGTAGATCAGTAAGGAAGTCCCGAGGCGGGGCTAGACGCAGGTCTGCGTTTCGAAAATTAAGACTCCTTATATTTGGGACGAACTGAAATGTTCCATTTGAAATACTACCCACTTTTGTTTGAGACAGATCCAACATTTCGAGTCGATGTAAACCATTTAATGCCTTGATGTTCAAATACGTGATTGGATTCGAGTGCAGGTCAAGTGAGGTCAAATTCTCCAAGCCGAGAAAAACGTTTGCTGGAATATTATCCAATCGGTTTCTCGCCAGTTTTAAGGTGTGCAGTCGAGTGACATTCCAGCGAGTATCTTGCGTCAATGTTTGGAGCTCTAATATCTGATTGTTTTCCAGGCTAACCTCCTCGAGTGCAGTCATTTCGCGAAATGCCGTGGTGACAACGTGATAGATGGAATTATCAGCCAATGACATGTTCCGCACACCATTAAGAAACCTTGTCCAGGGGGGTATGGAGGTAAAATCATTTGCAGAAACCCCAAGATAATCTATCGTTTTATTTTTGAGAAATATGAAATTTGTTGGATCTTTTGAATTCATCAAAGCAGCACGAAGCTCTATCGATCGCAGCATATCGTTCTTCCGCATACCGTAAAATAAACTTGCAATCGCAACTTCACTCAAAGGATTGTAACTCATATCCAATGCTTGAGCTTTTAAAGAAATCACAGCTCTGTAATCGACCAATAAAATTCTATTTCCTCCAAGAAACAAGCTAGACAGTGTACTATTTTCCAAAAACTGAAAATTTCCCTGCCTCATTACGAGAATGTTGTTTCTACTCAGGCTGACGATGGCCCCGTTCGTAAGATTTGGAAACCGTTCGCAGTATGGCAAGTTAATATTGTTTAGAAATAGCAAAAGCTTACTCAGACGTTTTAGGGGCAAAAGGGTCTTGCAGGGAATCGTGTCGAAACGGTTGTGACCCAGGTTGACCTCGGTCAATTTGGTGTTTGTGACGAACAGATTGTCCGGTAGACTGGAAAGCGAGTTCCCGGACAGGTCGAGCACCTCTAAATCACCTACACCGTCAAACGCAGAACTCTCGACATCAGTAAGCTCAGACGAACCGACACTCAGCTCCCTCAACTTGGTAAGATTGGCGAAACTGTCATTTCGCAGCCGAAAAAGCAGATTGAAGCCCAGATGAAGAGTTTCTGTTTCGGGTGGAATATTATAAGGAACTGCGGTGAGATTTCGTTCACTGCAGTTGACAAATTTCCGCCATTTTTCGAAGTCACACACTTCAGCTGCATCCACGGGCGTCATCGACGGCGATGATGATGGCCAGTAGATCAGCGACTCGTGATCGTATTCGTCGTCCACGTCCACTTCATCATCCTGATCGTAGGGTCGTTCGTTATAGTCGATGGATCGCACGATAACGGCAAAGAAAATGACAAACATCAAACATTTCATCGCCATCCTGCATGAAAATGTGGACTGTTAAAAAGTCTATGTATTTACCAAGCAGATGATTGAGAGAGAATAACATGAGAGGGAAAACGAAGTGTTGCAATATCGCTTGAGTAGCAAAGTGATGACAATAACAGGTACGTTCCTTCGCTTCGAATTTTCTGTCCCACTCCCGGATGTGAGTTCATCGATCAGCCTTCCGTTTGATGTGCAAACAGCTTGGTAATACCTAGTGGTGATACCACACTACAAGAAGGAAAAAAAAGCTCGGCAGGCGGGGGCGGTTTCAACTGATTTGGAAAGTGGGGGGGGGGGGGGGGGCACACAAAGTGCGTCGATTTCGGGGGCATGAGAAGTGACTCCTCAATTAAAGTTCGGAATGTATTCCCTATTTCATGTCTTAGCTATCGAGATAATATTCTAATTTATGTTTTATCCTCGACGTAAGCTTGATCGACATAGGGCCTATACATGTATAGGCTATACCTACATATGCAGTAGTTAGATCAAGGAGTTGGAATGGAAAAGACCTCCCTTCTTCTCAAACGACAAAATTATATCTCTTGGCTCTTTCAATAATCTGCATTTACTCCTGCCAGTACAAAATTGTTTTACAGTGAAAATAAATGATTTGATTCGAAACAAGAAGTGATTCGAACAAAATAATTACAGATAAGAGATATGAGACAATTCGTCTAGGCCGAGCTACTACTTGATCTTCGTCATCGCTGGTATTTATGCAAAATCCCCCTCTCCCCCTCTTGATCTCTCTCTTTCTCCCCTTTGCTCTCGATCTCTTTACAGTTTTTACACCATTTACTCCTCCCACGAAGCTACCCGTATATGGTTACTTTAATGTATACCATGCATGCACCTACGTGGTAATTCGTATCTCGCGGTTTAGGGTTTCCCGTCTTAGATTGGAGGTTTATAGTAAAATCAGGAACAAATTAAGAGGTGATTCGAACAAGTATAAAGATAATACATTAATTGTATAAGATAATTCGTTTAGCCTGACCTAGTACTTGATCTTCGTAATCAAACAAAAGACATCACTGGTGGTTACGTAGCCAGGGGGGGGGGGGGGCACGTGCCCCCCCCCCAAGATTTCCAAGATCGGTTGAACTTTTTTTAGACCCCTTTTTTTTTTACCTCTATCGATTACATGTATGTGCCCCCCCCCCCCTCCAAACATCAAACTCTGGCTACGTGCCTAATCACTGGTATTATTTTTATGCATAATCTCTCTTCCTTTACCTCTCCCTAATTGCTCTCTCTTTACACCATTTACTCCTACCACGAAGCTACTACATGACTGTATCTCCCCGCTTCCTATAGCTACCCGTATATTTTCCCACATGTACGTGACAGACCGCGTATGATCTCGCGGTGTAGGGTTTCCTACTGCATGGAGGTTAGTAAAATCAGGAAATCGTGTCAGGTGCGTCAGGGTCATAAGACTGCCATCTTACATTTCACAGGAAGCCTTCCCTTTGTATGTTAAAGGTACTATGTCCCATTTGCAGGTCCCAAAAATGAAAAAGTTAAATTCCAACTGCATTTGAAAGATAATACTAATTTAGAACTTCCCTAAAAAAGATGGGGCTTGAAAATGTCTTCAAGTGGGAAAATAACGACTATTAGTTGTCAAATCGACTTTAGGGCTATAAAGCCTAAAAGAAATAGTCTTGATTTTCAGACAATTGTACCGAATGGTCATACGTTTTATGCTGCGCAAAGATTCAATCAGTTTAATTTTGGCCATCACAAGAAGTGGGTTATTGATGTAGACAAATGCTCATGTACCCTTTACAACTCTTTTCATGTATGTTATTACCAAAGAAGAAAAAAGCCAGTCAGTCACTCAATAGTGTCTGACAGTGAAGTCTAGCAAGTAAACGGGTTTCCTTGCATAATTTGAATATGAGGACACTGCTAACGTTTAAATTTCACAGATAGGACATACATGACATATTTATAATTCCTGCAAAGTTCTACAGAATTTGAGGTTGGCTGCAAAAGGGACATAGTACCTTTAAGGAAACAAACTCAGAACATCAAATAATAAAAACGAGGCATATCCCTTTAAACGCAGCATACGAAATTAAATATATTATCACATATACTTTCGTATGCTGCGTTTAAAGGGATTTGCCTCGTTTGAATTTCTTGATTTTCTGAGCTTGTTTCCTTAACATCACTAAGTTTAATTTTTGTTAAAGCAGTTTGAGCTAGATTGATATACAATAAAATAAAGAATAATGTCTCGCTACCCAGAGGGGGGGGGGGGGGAGAATATTGGTACGTAATGGTGACCAGCAGTGGCGATATTAGCAAAAGCAATGGGGGGGGGGGGCAGACGAAAAAATCCACATCACCCCACTCTTACATGCAGGCCCCGCTGAACGTTTTTCAAAGTGGGTGGGGGAGGCTAAAGTATTTACGATCAGGTAGCGCGTAGCGTAAATGGGCGTGGGGTCTAGGGGCAAAGCCCCGGTGGGGGTCAAGGGGCGGAGCCCCTGGAAGCTCAGGAGGTATGGGAATTCAATTACAGTCAGATGAGCATTTTTGATACCTTATTCATAACACTGGCAGGTCACTAATTGGCGTGGGGTCTAGTGGGCAGAGCCCCCGGAAGCTCATGGCTTTTAACCATTAAATAACCTTCTGATGATCATCTAGGGGACCGCCTTAGGGCCCTAGTTGGGGTCCAGGGGGCAGAGCCCCCGGAAGCTCAGGGGTTTTAGGCATTTAATTACGGTCAGATGAGCGTCCAGGGCCCCGCCTTAGGGCCCCTGGTTGGGTCCAGGGGGCAGAGCCCTCGGAAGCTCAGGGGTTTTAAGCGTTTAATTACCGGTCAGATGAGCATATTTTGATACCTCATTATTCTGTGACACTAGCAGGTCACTATACTTTCTTTCTTTCTCTCTTTCTTTCTATTTCTTTTTACTTTTTCAAACAAAGTGTGATGGGGGAAGGGAGCTTGAGGCCCCCGAGCCTCGCGGTACCGCGGGCCCTGACATATAGGCCTCTAAATAAGCATATTTCTTGCCTGACTGTAAACAAACGCATACAAAAGTATAATTTACTAAAAAGTGAGGAAAAATCTCGGAAAATTATGCCATTTCAGCAACATTGGTAAATCACCGGTATCGAATTAAAAATAAACCACGTTTGATTTTTTTTTTTTTTTTTTTGGGGGGGGGCGGCTTAGGGGGCGGCCCTCCCCCGATCCACACCTTGTTGGCGGGAAAATCGCAATTGTTCTCTCCTACCTTTCTTCTTTCTCTTTTTTTTCTTCCCTTTTCTCTCCTCTTTCCCTTTCTTTTCCCTTCCTTCTCTCTCTTATAGGTTTGCTCGGGGGAGGCAAGGGCCTTTCGCCCCCCCCCCCCTGATCCACTGATCCACACGTTGTTGACGGAATTAATTGCAACTGATCTCCCTTTTTTTTCACCATTCTCTTTTCTTCTTCCTCTTTTTTGTTCCCTTTTAGCTCTCATCTTTCCCTATCCCTTCCTTCTTTCCCTATCCCCCCCCCCCCCCCCCCCCCCCTCTGGATCTGCGCCTGTCGCTACCTTTAGTCCTAAGAAGCCGATGTAAAAGGGTATATTAAACATGAGGAACATATTGGACTGGGGCTAAAACTAGTACGTATTTCCCGACATAGTAACAATAACATGTGAACGCGATACTCTTGCTAGGGTCTTGCGGTGGAACCGTTTTGTCGATTAATCATCACATATAACTCTCTATCCATATTTGTATTTAATTTTGAAGCAATGAAGTGTTTAAATAAATTGTTTATAATGGGAAAATGCAAAAAGAAAGAGAGAGAGATAAAGAGAGAGAGAGAGAGAGAGAGAGAGAGAGAGATCAGCGAATGCAGTGGTTTATTACAAAGAGGGTTCATCAAACATTTGAGTCTGACCCCATAAATATAAAAGTACCACAGCTGACAGAGCGCTAATCTTTTTGGTATAACATGTCTAAAGTATCGCATTTGCCCAAGTTTTAGGTTTGAATGAATGAATGTTTTAATGCCGAGTACTATTGGTACTATCCTGCACTCATTACTTTCTGCCTTGTAAAACATGTCAACATTGCTATGACTTTCTAAAATCCTTTATTCTTCTCTTGCTTCCCTCTGTCTCTCTCTCTCTCTCTGTCTTTCTTTCTCTTTGTCTACTCTATATCTCTCTCTAGCCATTTTGAAAATAATTTGGTACAATGAATTATCTTAACTTGTAATAGAATACTGGACTTGTATATAATACTCTATATGATTTAGAAATAAAAGTGCATAATTCTCAGAAAAGACAGATGATACACACGACTGGTACACCAAAATATAGTAAAAAACAAACAAACAAAACTACTTCTTCAATACTTTATAATAAGACCAATATAAAGAAAGAATTATGGTGAATGGGAGCACATTAGTACATATATATTTAATTCATGACTATTATCTCAATGCTTTCATACTTTTCTTTTGACCATTTCATGATTAATCCATACAACATAATTTGATCTTGAAATGTGACATACAACAGAAAACCAATATTAGGATTATCATATTATTCTAAATAAAGTAATTCCAGCCCATATAAGGAATTATAAAGTTGCTGGATATTCTATATTCATAAATGGAACCTTTCATACAGTAATTACTTAAATACCACTGATAAGCAACACATCTTACTACATGTGCTTGCACGGGCGATATCTAAGTGATGTGCAAGGCTTCATACTGGGAGTTGAACTGTAGAAATGATTCTCAAATCTAGTTTTTATCCCTCTATTTGGTTTGGCGAAATAGATAATTTATCATAATTCAAACCTGACCGTGTTTCACGTAACACAGCTTAATCTTTTAATACCAATGCATATGCATTCTATTTGATAAGGGGAATTGGACGGCCTATTCTTATGCCTTATGAATTGGAGACATGACAGGACAAGGCAGTATACATACAGAGATGTTTGTGTGTATTATGGCTAACAAATCCATTTCAGAGATGCTGTAACACACAGGACCCCAAAAGACAAATAATTATACAACAACATTTTGCTGGTAGCTACTAAATAAAACAACTCCTATGTTGTTAAAATTCATACCATCATCTATCATAAACGAGAGGGTTTCCCTAAATTCTATTGTAGTATACGGCTATGCCAGTATGGTACCAGCAGTTATAATTTGACTGGAGATAATTAACACGAGGATGGCAATTCATGAAATATTACCGTCCACATAAAATACTTGTGACAAGTTTATACCAATGAAACGATAAATAACAGTAGAGAAGGAAAACTTCAGATTTTCAAATGGAACACTTTCTTTGACAAGAAAGCATTCCGCACGCCCGTAACTGAATCTTGTTCTTCAGAGGCTACCTGCTGTGATTGAATACACAAGGCCTTTCCGGGAATCAAGTTACAGATCACAAAAGAGGGTTGTTTTGTTCTAATTCTACATATAATCAGACTTGTTGACTAAAGATGCTCTCAATTATGATCTGAGATCCTGAAACTGGATACTCCTGTTTACAAAGACGGCAACTACACAACGACCCAAACTATAGCAGCTATAAGAAAACCTATCAACATCAATGATGTAATTAACCTTTATCTAATAGGCTATTGATATATGTAATAAACAAAATCTGCTGGTAAGAATTAGTCTTTGCCAGTGGTCCTCAGTGACTTGATATATTCTCTTTCAATAAGACAGGGTGACAATCACTGATAATACAGACTTTTATAGTTAGTCTGTACTTCTGTTGAGTATTCATGAGAGGAGGTTATTATACATCAACAAGGACAGCTGTTATATATCAATTTCCCCTGCTATGTACCAGGAAAAATGGGTTTTCCCCACACTACATTTATAGATAAAAGAGGGGGGGGGGGGGGGTTAAAAGTGATACTGATCTTTGACTCCATGAAATAGCCATGCGATATTTCCAATGTGCTGAACAAACACTGCAGGCTAACATTATGCATTTGACTAAAAAAGAAGTATTTGCTCACAGCTACATGTATACCGCAACCTTTAACTTTGCTCTCATCGAAATGCTAGGAAACGATAAGGACGATAACGACAGTGATCTTTGGCCTGCACAAGAATAACCCGAGTACATAATGAGGCGTGAACAAATATTTGAAGTCAAACCTATGCTGTGTTCCACATGTATTTGCTCACAATTGTACCATAACATTAAATGTGATACTAATGAGATGCTACAAAGTACTTCAACATGAAACTGAAGATGCTAGGAAATGATAAGGACTTCAATATAACAACGACTATAATCTTTGAAGTTAAACCTATGCTGTTTACCACATGGCTTCCGGTATTTGCTCACAGTTGTACCGTAACCCTTTAATTTGATATGACTTAGATGCTACAAAGTACTTCAACATAACACTGAACTGACTGTTGATAAATGTTTGAAGAGGGGACTTTGATATTAAAGAGATTTGTTTCGGATGACTATCTAGTTCTGCATGATTTCGGTGTAAGCTTTCTGGATGTCCTGCACCACATCCATGGCTCGTGTCTTGAGGGAGAGCTGCAAAGAGGAGAGAGAGAGAGAGAGAGAGAGAGATGGAATAAAAGGAGTTTCATTTGCAAGACCTATGTTAATTCTCGCATTTCACAATCCTTGCACCCTCATTTGGTTCAATTGCGACAGTCACTCTAGCGCGGTAATTTGGGGAGATGGGTCGACAACTTTCTCGACAAATCAGCTTGCTAGTTATCTATCGTACGCTGGTGAGACATCACCGGGAGCACATCATCATTTTGATTTTCAATCTGGATAAGATCTAGTTGACATTGTCATCATTGTCTTCTATTGTGGAGCTGCAGAATGTTATTGTTATATGGATCTTCATTCTTTGCCATATTTTTGTCGACCCGCGGGTGCCTCTCATGGTACTTACAAAGCTATAAGAGTTAAAATACCTATTCACAAGAAAACTTACTTGGATTGTGGGGTTGCCTGGGACCACTTTCAGCTCTGCGAGGACCCAGATTCCATTGGTCAGCTTGAGTGATTGGTAGAGCATATCTTGACCATCCACTGTCCGCTTGGCCACCGTGAAGATGTTATTCTGCTGTAGTCTGTTGGTTGCTTGGTCTGTAAAGGTATAAATAAAGAAAGGTAGACATTAGATGGGGATGTTACATGTCATAAGAGCAATTTATGGTTGTCCTGTAGTCCCCCGGAATACCCTTGTCCAGCTTTTGCTATATATTACATGTTAAAGTTTGGGTGATCATAATGGTCTACTAAAGGATTATCCTGTAAAAACCTTATCAAATCTGCTGGAAATTTGAAATACATAAAAATGATTAAAACAAAATATATCAATGGTTACTTTGAATCATTTAATCATTTATTGGACAGTAATTACAAGCAACAATTGAAATGATTGGTCATTACTGGGCAAGAATTCACAAGAAGCAGGTTGGCGTGCACCCAGTAATTAAAGATCGCGTGCTCAATCTTGAAATTGAAAACAAGTCAGAAAAAATCTTAGAACCAGTGGGATTTGAACCTGCCATCTACTGCTTGCCGGGCAGCGACTCTACCACCAGGCCATTACCAGGCCATCAATGGCCCATGGCACAGTCATGATGAACTGGAAACAAATACCTCAGCTCTCCTGATTCATTCTGACTTAATATTCATAAGTCTGCCATTAGAACAATTGCTTTAAATGTTAGGCTTCCTGGGAAAAATTTCGCAATATATATTTGCTGGGTGCAAGCTAAGCAAAATTTCTCTACGACAATGGGTTAAAGGGGGTGTAGCATGATGAGACTACATGTCTTTCCCGTGGTCTGATCGGGTATAATACGACTACGGACGATGCGATCACAGTATTCACCTGCGTGCAACATACGCGAAACTAAAGCGTGAGGAGAACTTTGCTCTGTTTTGCGAACGCTAGCGCGCGCTGACCGTTAATTAAGTCCATTTGTTTATGTGTAGTTGCCCAAAAGAAGTCATAGATGGCGTTAACCAGTATTTGCCATGCTACATCCCCTTTAAGTTGTTATCTATTGGTAAGAAAAGACAATTGATGTGATGATTTCTTACCTGATGACATACTGCAGTTGGTGATTTGAGCCTGAACCTCGTTGCTGGGAGGAATGTCCTTCCATGTGGCTAGGAACACCTTGCGATCTGTAGAAAGAGTAATCAGATAATTAGGTTTCAATTTTATCACTTTAAAGAATATATTTCAATACAGGTACAACAACAACAATGATGATTGTGAGGAATATATGGGGATAATGATGATGATAATGATGGTTGTGGTGATGAAAATGGTGGTGATGATGATAGTGATGTTGATGATGATGGTGGTGGTGATGATAATGGTGGTGATGATGATAGTGATGTTGATGATGATGGTTGTGGTGATGATAATGGTGGTGATGATGATAGTGATGTTGATGATGGTGATGATGATAGTAATGTTGATGATGATGGTGGTGGTAATGATGGTGGTGATAATGGTGAGGATGATGACGGCGAAGACGATGATGGTGGTGATCATGATGATGATGTTGATGTTGATGTTGATAATGATGGTGGTGGTGATGATAATAATGGTGAGGATGATGATTATGATAATGATGATAATTATGAGAATAAATTGATCATGTAGTGCCTCTAAAAAGATAACAATCTTTGAGTGACCGGTTTTACCATACTCATTCCCCCCAATAGACTGTAGTGTTATTATAGCTGTTAGGAAAATGAAAAATTAAATTTCAATTTCCAATCATAAATATCTTGATAATCAGACAGGCGATCGGCTTGTAAAAGTCATGGGTTCTTGACTGACCTAAATGTTTATAATTATCATTGCAGCATGAGCTAAATCCAGGATTTTGTTTCAAAATCTGAGACAAAGTTATCGGATCCCTTTAATACTTAAAGACATCCCCCTAAACAACAAGTGGACCTGGTGCTTACCCATCTGCCCATCCTCAACAAAGAGGACGTTGATGGGGATGGTGGCGCTAAAGTAGAAGACATCGATGCAGTTCTTGACGGCAACCTGGATGTTCATGAGAGGGTCCATTCTCTGAATGGCTCCTCTGGTGTTGAGGGCTAGACACGTATCGATCTGCTGGTTTGCACTCAAGGGGGTCGGGATTGTGAGGGCTGTCAAGGGTTGCAGGCCAAAGCTAGGAAAAGAACCAAAAAAAAAAAAGATAAGGGTTAAGATAGTAACGAAAGGAAGACACTTTTATTAAAGCCCCTCTGCACTAGTTTGGCATGGAGGGATTATACCTCCCTGCAAGGTCATTGGCAGGTGGTTATCTCATCAAATCAGCTCTGAATTAACATAACAAAAAGGGCATCATGGGGGATCAACGGGTACCGCTTAGGCATTGTTGGCTGTATAGAGGGCACAAGTACATGTAGCTATAAGTAGTACAGTAGGCTTTAAGGAGTAGACTCTTAATGATGGACAGGTTAAGGACTCAGAGGGCTAGGGATTGTGAGGGCTGCCACGGATGACAAACCCAAGCTATAGAAAGACAGGAGGAAAAAGGGGACAAAGATTATTCTTTTCAATTAGGTTGGAAAACACTGGTGTCTAATCGATTCATCCTTGTATGTTCATACACACTTGATACAAGTTTGGTTAAAATTGATTCAGCGGTTCTCAAGTTATTACGGTAATGAAACGCAGGATGGACGGACGTACGATTACTTGATACAAAGAAGAAGACTACACAGATCAAAGGATTATATCAAGGGTTCAGCGACACAAAGACGAAACTCCTTAAAGGTAAAGACCAGTTTTTGAAACGCCCCAATTTCAAAAAATGAAATGGAAGCTCTTATTACCAATCATGTGAAAGAATATGTTTTGACTAATACATGATGATACAAATTTTGCCGGGAAACCGCCTACTTATTGATATATTTGGTAAATTAGTTTATCTACATAGTCTGTGAGAGATAAACGCACGTGTCGCGCACATGTGCGTATAGTCCCATATACATCTTTCTGTGTACAGTGCTTGTAACTTTACGAAGACTGGGCCATATTTCTTATCATTTTGATGATTCCAGAACCTTGCAGTACACACCAATACTTATATGCTATATGATCAACCTTTTCTGATCGATTCCACAACGTTTCTTTCACAATGCAATCGCATGACCATAACTGGTCTTTACCTTTAAGGCCCAAGTGCTCAGTGACACATAAACCACTTTTTCTCAAAATGGCCAAAATGGAGTTCTGTCTTTGTGTCACTGACCCCTTAATATGTGGTGTACGAAGGCTCCTACCCACCTATTTTTGTTGAACTGAACAGCGAATCCCGTCATGGGCTGCATGGCTTTGTTGTGGAATGTCATGCTCATCTGAGGTTTACCTTGCTTCCTGTTGAAGGTACCCATGATCTCTAGACCTTTACCTTTGCTGGCTGGTAACCACGCCTACAAGAACAAGAACAACAGAGATACGTTGATGATGATGATTTAGAGCATATCATACAGAACATGGTGCCATATATTACACCATGTATGTAGCACCATATTCTGTTTTAAAAGGCAACTTAAGAACAGGCTGCTCCAATAGAATAATTAAGGTTTTAGCCTGATTTACCCAGGTTAGCTTCATCAATGTGAATAAAGATCTTCCCGAGGGCCTGCTATTACTGTTCCACCATTGCAAACCGTTAACCGTCAAACCATTAACCTATTCAAAACTAGTCTCAAGACACATTTATTCAGAATTGCGTTCAATGATTAATTAACTCTGTTCACTTTGATGTGTATTCGATATGTATTGTAATTTGTAGGTTTATTTGCATTTTTTAGTTTTGTATAAGATGTAATTGTATTTGTATATCAGTCTATTTTGTGTGTATAGCGCTTAGAGACTTTGGTGGTAAGCGCTTTATAAGTAACGTTTTTATTATTATTATTATTAATATTGCCAGGTACCTGTTTGATAAATCTGGGCCGAGCGACAAATGTGGGCAAAACACCCTGTCCAATGATGCATGCAATGATTCAAATCTAGTACCTCCCTTATGAGACTCGAGAGCTTTCATTAACCTCTTCACTACATAAATCCCATAGGCTTAATGGAGGGACCACCAGAACAGGGGCACTTAGTCCCAGATCCTATCTCTGATGACTTACCTGCTTGGGATGGGTTGTTGTTGTTGTTGTGTTTTTTTTTTTTTTTTTTTTTTCGGGGGGGGGGGGGGGGGGGGGTGCCTTGTAGCAGAGGGGCATGGACGACTTACCTGTTTAGCAGGGGTGTAGACCTCTGATGTTCCACTTGTCATCCCAAAGATATCCCCAAGAGCAGCCATGTTTGCACCCCCGGCCCCTGGGAGCGGTGCTGCTCCAGCTGCTGCTGCTGTAGGGGTGGGGTTACCCATGATCTGTAGCAGGAGGAGATGTGATGAAAGACAAATTAAAAAATTTCAATTAATCATTTTGATTGAAGGGCAAGGTATTAGGTCATTTGGTGTACCATATGTGACTAAGTATCATGGACTTCTGGGCCCTGTAACATGAAAAGGTACAATTTATCATGTCCTCTAAAAATCAATTGTATCTCCTTCAACTTAATTGGAACTCTTTCAAACAGTCACAACTTTACAAAATATCTAGTATTACTGTCCTACTTTTGATCTTTATTACAGTCCTACTCTTGGTCTGTATTACGGTCCTACTCTTGGTCTGTATTACGATCCTACTCTTGGTCTGTATTACTGTCCAACTTTTGATCTTTATTACAGTCCTACTCTTGGTCTGTATTACGGTCCTACTCTTGGTCTGTATTACGGTCCTACTCTTGGTCTTTATTACGGTCCTACTCTTGGTCTGTATTACGGTCCTACTCTTGGTCTGTATTACGGTCCTACTCTTGGTCTGTATTACGGTCCTACTCTTGGTCTGTATTACGGTCCTACTCTTGGTCTGTATTACGGTCCTACTCTTGGTCTGTATTACGGTCCTACTCTACAACACAAAATAACGAAACTAAATGCTAAACTTGTAGTTTGTAATAGCCATGTTGAGTCTCATGTAGTATTGTATTAAGACTTCTCTCTGGAACATTTTTACATCTAAAATCAGGGAATAATTTTCCTGGTATCGCATCGCAATTTGCTATGCATTTTTGCATGACTGCTATACAAAATATCTTTTGTGTAGCAGTTTTCTTCCATAGAAATGTACAGAATTTCATTTGAAATATTTATCCATCGGCTGAAATTGCTAATCAAAATATTTGAGGAAAATTATTCCCTGATCTTGTCACAAAAGTAACTTACGATTAATTTGTATCTAACAGATAGATACAACGCATGGCAAGATATGATTACAGCAAGATTGGAGATATAATTGTCACGATTGATTGTAAGTTGATTTTTTTTTTACAGGGCTTTTGGGAGGTATGTTTATAAGTGGACCAACCTTTGGGGGTGTTTCACAACGATCCTAAGTCAAACTTAACTCTAAGTTGGACTTAAAAATTATGGAGAGCCATTTGTAGCCTTAAAATAAAATATATTCAAAAACTTTTTATAAATTCCACATCAAAAACATGAAATCTCCTTGATAATAGAAAAAATTGAATGATTTGAATCAACATTTTATGCCTTTAAAAATATTTTTTACAAAATATTATCAAAGATGCTAATGGCTTTCCATAATTGTTAGGTCCAACTTAGAGTTAAGTTTGACTTAGGATCTTTGTGAAACACCCCCCTGCAGTGGTTATATAAATCTTACCAAGCTCTCCATGTTGTCTCCGAGGAGGTCCATAGCACTGGGTGTGGTCTCTGGTTGTGGGGGGCCACCGAACGCACCCATGCCCATACCCATGCCCATGTTGGGCTGCTGCTGCGGTGGCTGCTGGACCATGCCGCTGTCTCCCAGGTCAATGCTGAGCAGGTCACCGATCAGGTCGCCACCAGAGTGCTGCTGCTGCTGGGGGATGACAGTGGTCTCTGGGATGACGGAGCTCGGTGCCGTTTCGGTCTCGGGTGAGGCGGAGCCAGAGCTCCTGCAAGTAGGGAAAGGAGTATGATAGATGAAATACAATATTTTGATGAACACATGCATACATGTATTCAGAAATGTAAAGAGAGGAAGAGAGATGTGCTATACTAATAATACCAATGTTTTTTCTTCTTCATAAAACATGATTTATAGAGCACTTTTTCCTGATTGCTTTCATTACCCCAGCTTAAGCCGAGCTATCGAGCATTTAAAGAACTTCTTATTTCTGTGTACCCATTTACTTCATCTGGGTGGAAAGCGGCAAATTTGCCATAGGACATCAATCAGGGATGCCAGTTAGAAATGCTCAGAGGGCCTGAAAATCACCTAGAATGAGCTATTTTGTCCACAAAAAAGCTTAAACTATGGTCTGAAAATAACTCGCCAGGGCCTGAATTCAGGCTATTGCCTGAAAAGTGGCATCCCTGATTAATTGCGTGGCAGGGATTTTCATAACACTGCAAGGAGCATGGCACCTCTATGTTGACTGTACTAGACTTACCCTGGAGCACGGGTGGGGAGGAACCGCCTGGTGGCGGTGCGGCCTTCCACAAAGGCGCTGGGTGGCTTGTGGTAGACCGAGGCCAGACTGCCGATGTAGCAGATGAGTTCGTCCAGGAGGGTTGGCTCGATGAGATCGGTCTCCTCCGAGATCAGAGGCTTCTCGGCGAGGACCACATCCTTGGCTGCGGCCGGGTCGGTAGAGAGGAGACGCCAGTAGATGTAGCCTCGGTCACGCAGGTCAGGGTTATCACATTCCTGGAAAGAACAGCATGGTATTTTAACCCATTGCGATTAATGATTTAACCCACCCAAAGGACTTTGAAACAATGCAAAGAAGCAAATGTATGAGAACTTGAGAAACCTCAAACAGATGCAACATGGTACATACATATGGGTAATTCCATAAATTATGGACCCACTTTGTGACATTTTTTGGTGTCCCACTAACATAAGGAACCCACACGTATTTGTGGCTCTGAATAAAGATTTAAATAGTGGAGTGAGATTGTTACGTAATTCTAGGTATGAGGATACAATATTATGCTTGGAAATCACTTTACAATCTCACTCCACTATTTAAGTTTATACTCAGAGCCACAAATATGTGTGGGTTCCTTATGTAAGTGGGATACTAAAAATGTCACAAAGTCGGTCCCTAATTTATGGAATTACCCATATTCAAGCAAACTAATTCAATCCATAACAATTGCAATTCACCATGTAACCACTTGGAACTAAGCAAATCAAATGAAATAGGACTATGCCCATCCCTTTTCAATAACATCTGCATACTGGGTAATACATACACACAGAAGAATGAAAGTCAGAATTCACAAAAATGACAATTTGCCATGTATCTGCTTGTAACTAACATGTCAAATGAAACAAGACCAGGACCAACCTGTGTAGCCAGACTGAGCACATTCTGGACCAGTTCCTGGGTATCCTGAGGCCTCTTCAAGAAGAGCTTGACGATGGAGGTGAGGAGCTGGAGCTGTACTTGGGTGTTCTCATCGTGGAACCCTTCAACAAAGCTCTCCAGGAGCTCCTCGGCGTTGTCGATACGTTCAGCATACTCACCAAGGATCCAGATCATGGAAGCTCTAAATAATAGTAATAATGATAGCTCACATTTATATTGCGCCTAATACTTTGTTTCTAGACGCAGTACATATTATTATCCAGGTCATCGGATTCAGGCTTACCCGCACACAATGTATGCACATTCTCCATTCCCTGGGGAGCATTCCGGCCAGTCACCATTTTACAAGCGCCACTTGCTCATCCGACCACTTTCATATCCTACCGGGTACCCATTTAACACCTGGGTGGAGGGTGGCAAATGCAGATTAACGTCTTGACGAAGGATATTAGTGAAAAACAATTTCATAGAGAAAATATCTTGTGTATTTTTTAGCTAATTACAGTGGACTGACTAAGATGGCTCTTTTAACCCTATATCAGGACTGTACGCCTCTGATTGGTCAAAACGACGAAGATATAATATTTTTTTGACAACTATGGTCACTAGTGAAGAACATAATAAGGACATAATAAGTGTGCATAAAACTTAACAATGAAATGCCAATTATTTCCTGGTCCCACAGGAATTCTTATAAGCAGGTATCATTAAACTTCACTTGATTTGGATAAAGGGCACTCTTGCTGGTACAGTGAAACCTGTCTATAAAGACCACCCAAAGGAGACAAGAAAAGTGCTCTTTATCGGCAGGTGATCTTTGTAGATAGGTTTCTTTTGTATGTTTCAACGAGAAACTGTTTTCAAGGGAAACAAAAAATGTGGTCTTTGTAGACAGGTGGTCACTAAAGCAGGTTTGACTGGACATACCTTGCTTCAGGTTCATCCAAAGAGTCCAAGTTCTCACAGAGAGTAGCGATGATACTCTCATACTTGTTGGGATACTTGCGGAAGATATCCTTGATGACGACTATGGCCTCCTGGACGACATAGTTGACCTTGGTCTGGATGAGGTCAAGCAGCGTACTTACGCATCGCTCCGCGGACACCTGGAAGAATATAAAGAAAGACAACAAATGAAGTTCAGGGGACCGTTTCACAAAGCCTTTATTCAATGAAAGATGACAAAAATCAGTGACAAATCTGTTGATAACCAATCAGAAGCAAGGATGTCAGTAGCTTATAACAAAGACTGTCATTTGTTTTGTGAAGCGCCCCCCTGATAAGTTCAAACAGTTCGATGATAGGGCATGTACCAATGAGCCCCACTTACATGTATACAAAGATCTTTGAAACATGGAGAAGTCCCGCTTTGTGGACTTTTAGAATAATTACTGTCAAGTGACGGAGGTGCTACATGAATACCTTCTTGCTTGACCTCCCTAAAAGAATACTCCTCCTGTGTATCATAGAATGTAACATTGGTGCATAAATGAATGATTACATAATTCAGCATTCGCCTCGATGGCTTGTACAGTTTGTACGAATGACATTTGTTTGGCCACGCGCAGATACTTCATGTATTTGATCAAAAATAAATATGAACAGAACCTGACACGATTATCAATAACACTTGTTCGTGTGAATAAATACTGTCTGCCAAATAATTCTGAAAGAAAATGTGTAATTGCTGAGAAATAAGCATATTGAACAAGGCAGTTCATAAAATATCAGGACTATGTTGAGACTATAGACACTATCCACCTGCTTTTGTCCCATGTGTACATATCTGTGCTGTAAGTACATACATGTACTTCTACTTTGATGGTACAATGCCCGATGGCATGGAAAACTTCCGGACAAATTCCACATTTTTATCAGGTTTTTGTTATTATTATTAGACCTGGCCTAAACAATACCAAAACTTATAACTATTGATAAAATTGATTACATGAAAACATTTCATAGTGATATTTATACTGTTTTCTAAAAATAAATCTTGCACTCAGAACTGGTTTGAACCCATTGCCTACAGGAAGCCAAATAATTCTGTATTAAGCCTATGGGAATAAGATAATTCAGTAGCCAAGGGGTCAAGTACGTACGTCTACTTTGATAGCGCAACGTCCGATGGCGCGGACAGACTTGCGGACAAAGTCCACGTCGACCTCGGTGGCATACTCCTTGAGCTCGGCCAGGACCTGTGCAATGTTGCTCTGAGAGGCGAGACGGATCATGATGTCCAGCTTCTCCAGCTTGACGTAGATGGGGTCGTTGTACTTGACGAAGAACACTTTCATCTCCTCTTTCAGGATGTCCGGTCTGGAGGACGAGAGAGATTGACAGGAGTGAACTCAAAATGCGCCAACTTAAATATTTGCTTGTCAATATATATTTTTCCTTAAAATCATGGCCCTGGTAGAGAGTTACCACTGATCTGGGCTCTAAGAAATTGTAAACTTACAAACTCATAAATCTTTTGCTTGGAGGTCTTCTGATATCAAGTTGTGATCGATTTGAAAAAATTACAACTGTTTATGAGATGGGGCCCTTGTATATCTCACTTAATGGGGATTATAAGGTACACATTTTTTAATGCATGGGATGCCAAATTTACTATTCAGTAGCTTGTCTTTGTTTTTTCCATTGTATTTTGCCAATATCTCATTAAAGAGCATAGTCAATTATTAAATACCCATTTCAATGGGATATATTTAAACGTATTCTCATTACGCTTTCGTCGAATACACAGAATTGTGTATCAACCATGACCCCATGAGCACCAGAATTGGTTAACTGCGTGACAGTATGAGTTACTGCCCTACTGGCTCTCAACAGATGTTACGTCACATATTGATTGATGTATAGTCTCCCTAGAGAGTGTAAGCTCTGTGTTGAGCATGGTCAAACCTGTTTATTACGGCCACCCAAGGAAAACAGAGAAAGTGGCCATTGAGGGAGACAAAATTCATGGCTCCTACAAACCGGTGGCCTTGACACAGAGGTGGCCACCAAGACATGTTAGGGGAGTGTTTTACAAAGACTAAGATCGACTTTAAGTTGAACTTAACTATGGCAGGCCTTTCATGCCACTATTTCTTCTAACCATTCCTAGCATTGGTTTCTCAAGGGACGTACAAATCATGGTCACAAATCGACGTAATTTACCTTATTTTGATAGTTTGTTATTGAAGAAAACAATATTATCTAAAGATCATAATTGAGAGACCAATGGTGATAGCAACCAGTGGCATGAATGGCCTGCCATAGTTAAGGTCAACTTAAAGTCGATCTTAGTCTTTGTGAAACAGGCCCCTGACTGTAAATGAATTGCCTACCTCTTCTGGACGATGAGGTTGATGTTCCTAAGAGCGACGTATTGCACCTCAGGTTCAGCAGAGAGCAGGGTGACGAGGGGTGGGGCAAGCTTCTTGGTAAGAGCAATCACGTACTCCCCAGAGGGGGGCATCAACTCCATGAACTTCATCAGAACCTGTAGCAATGGATGCATATAAAGGATACTCATCAAAGCCGTGTGATTCATTTAATTTGATTCATTTACTTCTCT
The DNA here is from genome assembly GCA_035222895.1 of Strongylocentrotus droebachiensis. Classification (NCBI taxonomy): domain Eukaryota; kingdom Metazoa; phylum Echinodermata; class Echinoidea; order Camarodonta; family Strongylocentrotidae; genus Strongylocentrotus; species Strongylocentrotus droebachiensis. The sequence goes on from JAVYIG010007519.1 coordinate 82,630, forward strand.
TTGTGATCTTTTTCCAGATTTAATTTTGAAACTGAATATAATTAAAATATAATGAAGTTGATCCATCAAAGTAAAGTAATTACATTATAGTACTATTATACAGAATCATTCAAAAAATGGTTGTCATATAAGAGGAGTGTGATGGTGTGACAAATCCTTTACAAAACATACAAATTACTATATACCTAAGAGGGAAAATAGGGGGGAAAATGACGCCAGAGAAATGATTGGATCATGCATTATCCATTAAGCCATTTGGTTCTCTTGAGTCTACTGGTTCTGGATACATGACAGTGATCAGATTTTTGCTTCAGGCTCAGGATTCAGGATAAGCTTTAGGGTTAGAGTTGGTTATTGTCTTTGCTTTTGGGCTGAAATTGTGGATTCAGTTGATGTTGAAAAATTGACGTTTACCAACAATACTTTCATGTGAAAACTAGAATGCTTGCCAGAGGCTTGTCTGATATAGCAACCGTCAACGTACGAAAAAGTGGATTCCTTCTATATAGATTCCCCTACATGTATAGCAGGTACATGTAATTGTTAAAAGGGGTTCAGGGGTTAAAAATGCATAAATTATATTGCATGAGTAAACAGGTCTGTTGACCGCAGAGCATTTTTGCACCAGAGCATTTGTCGTAGAATATAGATTTTTAATGTAAATTGACAAGTGCTTTGTCCACACACCGTTTTTGCACTTTGTGGCACTCCTTGCAGTTACTCGCCTCACCTACATGTACCATCCCAATATAGTTTCCTGAGTGAGCTGCCAAAGGGATTACTTAACCAAGTACCAAGGGACTGCACTGAACTGTTTCCTGTGAACGTACCTTTACAGCTGAGAGGACCACAGCAGCGTTGGCATGGGCTAGGCGAGGGGTGACCCGTTCACATATACTCTGAGCTTCCTTCTCATCCTTGGGGCTAAAGTTAGCCAGCGAGTCTAAGATGAAGATTTGACCCCATCTAAAACAAAACAATCGAAAAACTTAATGGAACGGATGATACTGGATCATACCTGGCAGACGTCCATAGCAAAAAATTAATTCAGAACCTATGAAGCCAAGATTATATATATTGCATTTTACATGCTTTTTTACATATTTTCTTCTTCAGAAAACAAGAGAAATAGAGGGTTCATAAGACTACTTAAAAGTCAGAAAAAATATGAATCGTTCCTCCAAAATAGGAATGGCTTGCAGCTATGTTAGGTGCCATCATTTCTTTTCCTGTCTGTACTATGCTGACTTGTTTACAGATAGTGCCACTCTCTCATTAAGCAAACTAAAGTAATGTAAGAAATACAAGATGAAAATGTTACCACATCTATACAAAACAGTGACAGAAAAGTCAATTGTTTAAAAAGTATTAGTAGATACAGGGATGAGACAGAAAACTTAAAAATATATTGAAGTAAAAAGACATGTTTTTCTTGCATTTTTATTCTAAATTTGAGAAATATTTGTTACCCCAGATGAAAGAAATATGCTGCAAAGGTAGTGAGGTCAATGCTAGATGTACAATTAATGATAATCTGAAAGTCCCCCTGCCCCCCCCCCTTTTTTTCTTCTTCTTCCCATCTCTAAATCGGTGGAGGAATCTCATCCCTGTAAAAAGAAAACCCTGAGGATATATACATGCGCTTACATATAATCCACTCCGATACCTGCGGCTCAAAGCTTAAATCAAGTACTAGGTGATGAGGATTAAAACCTATCAAAAGCCAGTGGCACTGTCAGTTACGAGACCACTGTAAATATCGCTGAACTACAATATCACTGACGAATCGGAGGCCTAAGATTATTTTCGCATCAAAGTTTTAAAATGATTACAACTACAGTACATGTAGACCTACTGGCTGCTTGGCATGAGGGAGACTAGGACGAAGATATTTACTCACTCGGTGCACTCGTTGAGGGCAGTTAGCAGCTTGTTGATGGTCTGCGAGTTGAGTTCAAAGAGAGTGCTTCCTGTTGGTGAGGCATCGTTGATCTCAGACAGAGCAGCCACTGCATTGGCAACGACCTAGGTTTTGATGGAAAGAGGAAAATTAATGAATTCATGTCCCATTCTTGCAGTGAATCCGAAACAAACAAACAAAAAGAAAAGCATACAAACATGCAGAAGAGAGAAGAAAAAAAAAAACATATTGTGTCTGTTCCGTACACATGCATGGTAAAAGAGTAAAGCCCTGTTCACAAATATTGCGGTGACATGCATGAAAAACTCAGAGCAGCAGACTTTTTTTTAAATCCAAAAGATATGTATATATATAAAAATAAATAGATTAAGTGCAAAAGAATAACAAACTAGAGCACAAAAAATAACTTTCATATATTAATACAAATATTAATATTTTGTATTAATTTAAAAAAAAATCAGAATGGAAATCAAGAAAACTAAGTGGTAGCGTTCCAAGAATCGGTCATGTACATGTAACTGTTAATATGTGAGTATGGACAATATTGATCGAGTTTTTGTAGATTTGTTGGACATCAGTCATACAAATCCACTTATAATAATAATAATAATGTTTAATTCTTATATAGCGCATATTACAAAATTGTCTCTTATGCGCTTAGATACGAGAGAGAGAGAGAGAGAAGAGAAGAGAGAAAAGACATGAATAATATTGAGCTTTCACCGTTTAGCAATTACAATTATCAAATAAATTACAAAATTCACATGTTTACTATATAAATTTAAATTTAAGACTGGCATGATCGAAACAGATATGTTTTTAAGTCGGATTTAAACTGATGTAGTGAAGGACAACGTTTTAGAGACTCTGGAAGATTGTTCCATAGTTCTGGTATGGCATACTGGAAAGCACGGTGCCCATATGTTTTGGTGGATGTGATTAAAGGTGTGAATGTATGTTTTGAAGATGAACGGAGATTGCGAGTTGGTAGATGACGTGAAATAATATTTTGCAAATACATGGGAGTATCATCGTGTTTACATTTATATGCAATTGTTAAGAGTTTAAAGATGATTCTATCTCTTACAGGTTTCCAGTTATAACACTGGAAAATCTACTAAAGGTGTTGTGGTCTAGTGGATAAGTCATCGGACTGTGGATCACAAGGTCCGTGGTTCCAGGTCCCCAAGGCACTAGTGTCTTTTGGCAAGATATTAATCTACATTTGCCACTCTCCACCCAAGTGTTAAATGGGTACTGGTAGGAAGGAATTCCTTGAATGCTGTGAGCGCCGAAATTGCCTAGCAGAGCCGGGGTAATAATTGGGAGCGCCTTGAGCACCATGCATGGTGGATATGTGCACTACATGTATATAAATATCCAATATTATTATTAGGTGGGCTGTATCTAATACAGACCACCTTATAATTTTGTTAAAATTGCCTTTATTATTATTTATTATTTATTATTTATTTTTCTTATTTCGACCCACTTTTTTGTGAGCAAGATAACTTTAAAATGGCTCAATCAAATGTCTTAAAATTTAGCACACATATGTAAAGGCATTGAAACAAAACACAGACATTTTTTTAACCTTGACCTTGACTGATGACGTCATCTAGGCGCCATTTTGTAAAATTTTACGAAAATCAACTCATGACCATATCTTCATAACCAAAAGCCATTTCTCATTCATATTTATCATGATCAAGGTCAATATCAGTCCGGTCAATTTCAGATCAAAAAACGCGCGCATGCGCGTATGTCTGCGCGTCAGTGCGCGCGCAAAATTTTAAAATGCTCAAAATCGTCTAAAATTTATTTTGCATACGTTTCAGGTCATTTAAAGCATTTTATAAAAAATCGCGCGTACGCACATGCGCGCGCGTTTTCGCGCGTAAAACTATTACAAAACATAGAATCTCCTTTTTTTTCTTTCATAATATTCCACATATTTTTAAGAACAAATTGATACCATGTTTGTCTCTTTATGACTATTAATAACGGAATGATCGACCGTTTAACGTAAATTTCCGTGCGCGCGAGCTCTTGTAATACATAGCATATATGGGCAAAAACATGCCCATACAAAATCCATTGTAGCCCTTTAGGATGCAAGGTGACCCCAATTTGTTTTCATATTTTGATAGAGTATGATTCGGAGATATTTTTTCATGTCTCATTTGACCCTCAATTAACTCATGACGTCATCATAATGGCCTCCGAACTCAACATTCCAATTTGCATATTATGACGTCAGCATATTTATGGAAAATTGATTGTTTCTCTGTAGATATTGATCGATTTTCTTTAAAATGTGTATATGTCGTAGCTGAGACAATTCTCTACAAATAAAGTGACTACGATCCTTCATTTTGGCATAGTCATCATGGCGTATTTTTTGCGATTAAAGGAGGCATGTCAATTTTTCACATTTTGCGTGTATTCTCTATGGGACATGACTTTTTCTCAAAACTGGATTCTACATTCCCGTCTTTCGCGAGCAATATCTCCGTCGTTTTAGCTTCGTTTACGCTGAACTTTGAGTATGATGTAGCTGAGACAATTAACTATCTCAAATGTGCCCTTCATTTTGTCTAAAATTTTAGCTGGACCAGCCCACCTATACTTGTACCAAACAAGTATTACAAATCTAGTCAGGTGGGCTGTATAACGTACAGACCACCTTATAATTTCGTTAGAATTGCCTTTATTTTTTATTCTTTATTTTTCTTATTTCTAACCACTTTTTTGTGGACAAGATAACTTAAAAATGGCTGGATCAAATGCCTTGAAATTTGGCACACACATGTATAGGCATATGTACAAAGCACAGAAATTTTTTCAACCTTGACCTTGACCGATGACGTCATCTAAGCGCCATTTTGTAAAATTTTACGAAAATCAACTCATGATCATATCTTCATAACCAAAAGGTATTTCTCATTCATATTTATCATGTTTAAGGTCAATATCCGTCCGGTCAATGGCAGGTCAAATAACGCGCACGCCGTCCGCGCGTCAATGCGCGCGCAAAATTTTTAAATGCTCAAAATCGTCTCAAAATCATTTTGCATACGTTTTAGGCCATTCTAAGCATTTTATAAAAATTCGCGCACACGCGCATGCGTGCGCGTTTTCGCGCGTAAAACTATTGCACAACATAAAATCACAATTTTTTTCTTTCATAATATTCCACATATTTTTACAAACAAATTGATAGCATGTTTATCTCTTTATGACTATTAATGACGGAATGATCAACCGTTAAACATAAATTTCCGTGCGTGCGAGCTCTTGTAATACATAGCATATATGGGCAAAAACATGCCCATACAAAATCCATTGTAGCCCTTTAGGATGCAAGGTGACCCCAATTTGTTTTCATATTTTGATAGAGTATGATTCGGAGATATTTTTTCATGTCTCATTTGACCCTCAATTAACTCATGACGTCATCATAATGGCCTCCGAACTCAACATTCCAATTTGCATATTATGACGTCAGCATATTTATGGAAAATTGATTGTTTCTCTGTAGATATTGATCGATTTTCTTTAAAATTTGTATATGTCGTAGCTGAGACAATTCTCTACAAATAAAGTGACTACGATCCTTCATTTTGGCATAGTCATCATGGCGTATTTTTTGCGATTAAAGGAGGCATGTCAATTTTTCACATTTTGCGTGTATTCTCTATGGGACATGACTTTTTCTCAAAACTGGATTCTACATTCCCGTCTTTCGCGAGCAATATCTCCGTCGTTTTAGCTTCGTTTACGCTGAACTTTGAGTATGATGTAGCTGAGACAATTAACTATCTCAAATGTGCCCTTCATTTTGTCTAAAATTTTAGCTGGACCAGCCCACCTATACTTGTACCAAACAAGTATTACAAATCTAGTCAGGTGGGCTGTATAACGTACAGACCACCTTATAATTTCGTTAGAATTGCCTTTATTTTTTATTCTTTATTTTTCTTATTTCTAACCACTTTTTTGTGGACAAGATAACTTAAAAATGGCTGGATCAAATGCCTTGAAATTTGGCACACACATGTATACTATAGGCATATGTACAAAGCACAGAAAGTTTTTCAACCTTGACCTTGACCGATGACGTCATCTAAGCGCCATTTTGTAAAATTTTACGAAAATCAACTCATGATCATATCTTCATAACCAAAAGGTATTTCTCATTCATATTTATCATGTTTAAGGTCAATATCCGTCCGGTCAATGGCAGGTCAAATAACGCGCGCGTGCGCGTACGTCCGCGCGTCAATGCGCGCGCAAAATTTTTAAATGCTCAAAATCGTCTCAAAATCATTTTGCATACGTTTTAGGCCATTCTAAGCATTTTATAAAAATTCGCGCACACGCGCATGCGTGCGCGTTTTCGCGCGTAAAACTATTGCACAACATAAAATCGCAATTTTTTTCTTTCATAATATTCCACATATTTTTACAAACAAATTGATAGCATGTTTATCTCTTTATGACTATTAATGACGGAATGATCAACCGTTAAACATAAATTTCCGTACGCGCGAGCTCTTGTAATACATAGCATATATGGGCAAAAACATGCCTATACAAGAGCCACTGTAGCTCCTTAGGATGCAAGGTGACCCCAAATTGGGGGTCATATTTTGATAAAGTATGAATTGGAGATATGATTTCATGTCTCATTTGACCCTCAATTAACTCATGACGTCATCATAATGGCCTCCGAACTCAAAATTTCAATTTGCATATTATGACGTCAGCATATTTTTGGAAAATTGATGGTATCTTTGTGAAAATTAATGTTCTAGCTGAGACAATTCTCTACAAATCCAGTTTCCACGATTTTTCATTTTGACAAAGGCATCATGGCGTATTTTTGCAATTAAAGGAGGCATGTCAATTTTTCACATTTTGCGTGTTTTCTCTATGGGACATGACTTTTTCTCAAAACTTGATTCTACATTCCCGTCTTTCGCGAGCAATATCTACGTCGTTTTAGCTTCATTTACGCTGAACTTCGAGTATGTTGTAGCTGAGTCAAAAAGCTATCTCAAATGTACCCTTTATTTTGTCTCAATTTTTTGTTGGATCAGCCCACCTATACTTGTTCCAAACAAGTATTACAAATCTAGTTTATTTTTCTTATTTCGACCCACTTTTTTGTGAGCAAGATAACTTGAAAATGGTTCAATCAAATACCTTGAAATTTAGCACACATATGTATAGGCATTAGAACAAAACACAGACAAATTTTCAACCTTGACTGATGACGTCATCTAGGCACCATTTTGTGACATTTTCTGAAAAAACACTCATGATCATATTTTCATAACGGTAAGTCATTTCTCATTCATATTTATCATGATCAAGGTCAATATCAGCCCGGTCAATTTCAGGTCAAAAAACGCGCGCGTGCGCGTACGTCCGCGCGTCAGTGCGCGCGCAAAATCTTAAAATGCTCAAAATCGTCTCAAATTTATTTTGCATACGTTTTAGGCAATTTTAAGCATTTTATAAAAAATCGCGCACACGCGCATGCGCGCGCGTTTTCGCGCGTAACACCATTACACAACATAGAATCATCATTTTTTTTTCTTTCATGATGTTCCAAATATTTTTTCAAACAATTTGATACCATTTTTATCTCTTTATGACTATTAATAACAAGATGAGAATCCATTCAAGATAAATGTCCGTGCGTGCGAGCTCTTGTAATACATACCATATATGGGCAAAAACATGCCAATACAAATTCCATTATAGCTCTATGGGATGGAACTGGACCCCTAATTTTGTTTCATATTACGATAGAGAATGAGTCGGAAATATGATTTAATGTCTCATTTGGCTATTAAAAATATTCTGACATCATCATAATGGTCTTCGAACTAAAAATACGAATTTGCAGATTATGACGTCAGCATATTTATGGAAAATTGATTGTATCTCTGTAAATATTGATCAATTTTCTTCAAAATTTTGATATGTTGTAGCTAAGACAATTTTCTACAAGCTCAGTTATCATCATTTTTCATTTTGATGATGTCATCATAGTGAAAATTTCGATTAAAGGCCTCATGTCAGAAATTTCATAATTTGCGTGTTATGCCTAAAGAAGGTGAATTTCGTTCACGTCATGAATCTACATGAAATTGTTTTTGTAAGATTTTTTAAGCAGTATCTCGCTTATTTTTGCTCTATTTTGTCTCAAATTTTAGTTGACCAGCCCACCTATACTTGTTCCAAACAAGTATTATATGTCTAGTTATTATTATTATTTTAACTCACCATAGGATTGGATGCAGTGAGCAGGTCACGCAGCAGATCGATGAATCCCTGATCCTCTACCAGCACTGGGTTGATGTCGTACAGCTTGGCCACGCACACAGCAGCAGTCTTCTGCACGTACGGATCCTCGTCCTTGAGGCACTTGCGCAGCGGCTCGCAGAGGTACTCAGTGATCTTGTCCACGCGGATGCAGCCCATGGTGCGCACGGCCAGGGCACGGATCAAAGGGTTGGGGTCCTCACAGTCCTAATGAACCCAATGATAATAACAATAATCAATAATCAGTCAAAATGGTGATGATTTTGACAACATTCGCTGACCGTGGAAAACGCCTTTTCCTTCCAAATCCTGCAAAATAATATGAATGTTCCACTTTATACACGTAATTCAATTGAAGATACCTAGAGCAATAAACGCTTTAGTGACAGCTTTTAAAGCCCCACTGTACTACTTGTAGCTACTTGCGCCCTCTATATAGAAAAAAATGCCTAATCAGTGACCATTGGTCCTCCATGATCCCTTTTTCTTATGTTAATTGAGAGTTTATTTGAACTTATTTGAGATAACCACCTGTCAGTGACTGTGCAGGGAGGTCTAATCCCTCCAGGCCAAACTAGTGCAGTGGGGCTTTAAGAAAGAGAGGAATCTAGGGTTCATAACATTAGTTTGGGAAATCATTTTAGGGATCATTCCTCCAAAATAGGAATGTTTGGCAGCTATGTCTGTTCATAAGATAATGAAGCGGATCCTAATCAAATGATTGCTTGAGAGCGTACACATGACCAGGCATTTATTTTGCCTAGCACGTTATTTTACTAATGACCGGTCATTAGTAAAATCATGTTATAAAACATAATAAAATTGATCCCCTTGGGGGTGATAGAAGGGCCGGTATGAACACCACCTTGGGAGTGATAATTCCCACCATCATCCTCATGAGAAGTCAATATTTGTTTACTAATGACCGGTCAATAGTAAAATTATGTTTTAAAACATTATTTTTTTAAACAAATGAAACATCATCTTATAAAACAAATAATACACATTATTTTGTTCAGGCATTAATCAATTACCCTCACTCGGTACCTTTGAAACAGTCCGAACACACTTGGCTATCACCTTTGACGTGTTAGACTGTTCCAAAGGTACCTTGTATGGGTAGTTCTTACTAATGCCCTCACTGCTGTACCCATACCTTAACAAATGTATTGACAGCCATGATGGCCATGTCTGGCTGACTCTTGGCATAATTCATCAGGTAGAGATAGACTAGCTTCTTCAGCTCAAGGTTGTCGGTCTGCATGCAGTTCACCACATCAGGAAACAGAGAGCTATCAATAGACATGGGAAAACATAAAGGTAAAAATTGGTATTGCTTTAAAACATGCACAGTTGCACACGATGGCCTCTTAAAATTGACTGTTTGGATATTCAAAATGGCAAATAAGATTTTCATATTGCAATAGATATGAACACATGCATGAAATTCAAGCTGACATGACATGAACAATTATTTTAGTCAAGGCACACAAAACCCTAATATGCTCAGTTTGTACATCAAGACATCGGATGATATTCAGCTGCTACATATCCTAATATTATATTTCTGTATCTGACATTTCATTGCGCCTCTACTACTGAAAGAAGCCAGGGTACGAGAGGAAGAAGTCAGAGGGATTGATCTATACACCACTTTACCACCACCACACAATGCAATCAATGTGTGGTAGCCGGCTTAATTGGATGCAGCATTGTTATACATTGTCCCATATTCGAGAGCAAATGACTTCATCTTTATCAAGCCCCAGTTTGTACATCAAGACATTGGTCTGTAATTTGAACAGTGAAAAAAATCTAATTGCCTACTACGAGGCACATTTCAAGACTCTATGATTCATGAAAAAAATTACATATAGCTGCTAGCCTGTACTCATTATAATAAGTGTGTCAACATCGTGTCATCAGTTTACTTTCGAAAAACAAAAAGCATATCAGTTAGTGTTCGTGATGTTAATGCAGGGTTGAACTATTCCACAAAATTCCACAGGAAGACTGAGAAAATTTTAAATTATACATAATGGCTTAATAAGGCCAAATAACAAAAATAATGTGTTTCTTGTCCAGGCTTTTAAAAAAAAGGAGGAGGCAGGGCATTACTATTTACTATTTTGCAATATTTTGCAAGTTTTGTCCAAGATGGCTCCCATGCTATAGCTGGCCAAGCCTTTTTATTCACATAAATTTCGCTATGTGAGTATACTGATGCAATGTATTACAACAAATGATTTGTATCTCTTTAAACAAATGTATATCACAGGATTTTTTTATTTTTCTGAATAGTAAATAGTAAAAAAAGGAGGCGGACGGGACGAGAAACACATCATTTTAGTTATTTTCACCTAATCTACTGAAGATTTTCTTCTGTCCTTGTCTTTCTTTTCGCTCGGTAATTCTGAAAAACCCCACCATGCCCAAAGGGAGAAAGATGTTAATTTGACGATTGCTCACCTGACATCTTTGCCGACTGTCATGCTTGCAATGACTTTCTTCACAGCTTCTTTCTTCTTCTCTTTCTTATCGCTGTTGAGATCCGCCTTCAGCTCGTAGATCTCTCCCTTCTTCGTTGTGGTAAAGTACTTGGAATCTGACATTTTGATAGAATTTCACTGAACCTAGAAGTAAAGATCAGAATTAAATGTATAATAATGATCTGTTAGAAAACATATCACTGCACCGTCGAAATTGGATTTTACATGTGTGCTGAGCACTGAGTGCATACATGTACATGTGTAGTTTCATACGGCACCTCTTGTTGCAGTACCAGTACTTGAAATTGCTTGAAAATCGTGAGGAATCACTCTTTCATCGATTATTGTTAGTAAACAAGTCACAATCAAAGCCTGCATGAACAGCCCAAACAGCGCCAGCCACATCAAATAGATTGGAAGTAACTTGGCCACTAAACTATCCCAGTGTGCATTTGAAATGGGGCCTGAAGCCCTGACATTTATAATAGGCATTTTTAGTTGCCAATATTGGCGATAGCGAGAATTTAGCGAGAATTTAGCGACACTTCCAGAGTTCCAACGGCACCGCATGCATTTTTACACTCATTAGTAATCACTTAATTGAACAGTAGGGGCGCTGGTCCGAGACTAAGGAAGGAAATTTAATTGAACTGGAAGCCCGACTGCTGAGAACACAGCATTCTTCCAGAATCTCGGGTAAAGGTAAAGGTAAAGTAAAGAAACAAAGATATATCCTCGTAAACATGGACAAATCGCGTCCTAAAAAATAAGGATCGTCTGCATTTTTGTGGACAATCCTTGACCTTTAGTTTTATTATCAATCTGCACGTTGGTGATGCGAAAAACGGATTCCGGGATGATGCTCCATGATGTATTTCTCACTTACGCAGCACAGAGACTTTCACGTTATATTATGAACAATAAATCTGTGGCTTGGGAAGACAGACAACCTGTAAAAGTAGACATTGATCTGGGGGTATTTTTCGCATTGCCAGCGCGCGGATAGGGAACCTACATTGTATACACCCGCAGAGTGCCGAGGAAAAAAAAAATCCTTATTTTTAGGACGCTATTTATCCGCGTTTGCGAGGATATCCTTGTTTATGCGGACGATCCTCATTCTCAGACCAGTGCGACGCCCTAGCCTACTGTTGAAACTTGAAAGTACATGTAAGCAAAGAAAGGAGCAAACTGCAGTTGAACTTGAATGTGCACGCCCCACATCTAGACATAAACTTGTACAGTCTAGAGTCTACACCAACTACCATTCCAAATTCGACACTTCCGAAATTGTCACAGACACAGTCAAACTCTGAAGTGAAGACTTCCGAATTCTGAGACTGAGCTGAGCCGCGCCACTGCACTGCCACTCCCAGCAAAGCATAGATCTAGAGAGTCAATGTTAATGCGTATTGACCTTTAGCATTGCACTACGTGTTAATAGGCAGCATTTGAATACATGAATAGTCAATACACTCACAACACAGAGATGCACACAATCATGCCAATGCGGCTGATCGGCAAGTTTGACAGTGGACTCCCAATTTAAATTTTTAAAATTATTTTTGACATCGGAAAATTGAAAAATTGTATTTTACTGCTATTTAGCTGTCACCAATCGTCATTAAAAAACCGATTTTTAGTGAAATCAGTTAGTTTTGCACAGTGGTGTTTGAAATGTTGAGAATCAATAGCAAAGCTTTTGTTGATACACAGCCAGGATAGTAATGCAGGCTATGTGTGAGCTGAGCGGTGTTCGCTATCGCGTTCGCGGGTTGACAGAGTCAGAGAGAAATTGAGTAAACTAAATCATGGGCTGGGAAAAAAGTCACTAGATCTACATCGAAATTCAATATTTCAAGTGAATATTAGTACGGATACTTGATGTAGGAAATATACATATTGAAAGAAAACTCACAAATATCTTGAAATGATGAATTAAACAAGTACTTCTGGTTTTGGTTGGAGTAGCTAGCAGAGCCTCCTCCCTCTTTTTTGGTTTTTTCGTTGAGACTCGATCGTTTAAACGAATTTCTTTGAATTCAATTACAAGATTTAATATTTTTTGTTATAATGAAAACTTACGTTTTAAAATATTAATAATTTAATAACAAATTTAATGTTTGTAATAAATGAACAAAATTAGTTTATTCTTTTAATTAAAGGTCTAAAATTTACTATCAAACTTAATATTTCGCTCAGAGTATATATACACCGAACAATAATATTTTTCATCGCAACCTTGTAGCAGCGAAATGTGTACAGATGACACTACAGCTAGCTCGAAGTGGACGTGTGGCCGTGCATTGCATGAACGGTACGTGGGTGTACGAGTCTGAGTGCGTCATATTGCGATGGATCTAGAGACTTTCTTCCGGTCGTCAGTGAACAACAAGAGGTTTGAGACTTAACAACTTTGTGACAATGTATCGTGCCAGGATGAAATGTCACATCAACTTTGATCCTGGTGGCAAAAATCCACTGCTGCTGGTTTCAGTTGTTTTGATCGTGTTAATCGTGTTTATTTTACAATTTGGTGAAGTGCAATGTTCTACAGCTACGGACGATGAGAGGTGGCAGCGACGCCCAGAGTTTCCCGACACCAGCCACGCTCAAAACCGCTTCGTGGATAGATCCACTAGATCTAGGCCTACTACAAATCAATTAACTCCGTCTCCGACTGATGGTTCCACTTCCAAGTTAAATTTTCGTGACTACAAGACTTTAAAATTGGTAAATTTCGATGTGTATCAAACAAATACGTTGCCAGAGTAATTAAGGGCTGTTCATTATTTATGATTATGGCAAAAATGAGTGAAGTTTTGAAGAAGGAAAAAAATGAATGAAACTTGAAGTTTGAACTTTGAAGTTGAAAGAAAGAAAAATGCACACTTTGGTCTTGACTTTAGTACTTTGACTTTGCCATGTTTTCGTTGGTCTCGCCTAACTACTAAAGTTAAGGGCTAAGTAGTAAGTGATGATGTAAAATATGATATTGATGTCACCTAGTGCAGTGTTAATCATTGGCACCCGTAACCAGGTAACACAGCGCGCGCGATGTGAACAAAGTGCAAACTTCAACAAAGCCTAAAATGCAGACAAAGTCTAACTTTAAACTCCTTCTCATGTAAAGTTTCATCCATAATCAAGATTTGCAGGACAGGGCTTGATTACTTAATCACATTTTTTGTCAAGGTGTGTCTAGAGTGTTTAGAGCTTTGGAGCATTTCTTTTTCTTTCATTGCTGAAGGGATAATTTTATGATGTTGAGATTGACGTCATCAAGAAACATGTAATGAGGGACCCCTTTCACATGTTTTAAAACAGTCATCATTCCATATTGTGTGGTTTGTCTCAATTACTTTTGATTTAGATAGAGTCCTTTAAAACATTCAATATGAATGAGTAGAAAGAGTAACAATTCCTGCACCCACTGTATCCAATTTCTTACCATAATTTATTTGATGCTAGGAATTTTAAAAAGGAAAAGAAGCTTTAAAATCCAAAGTTTTCTCCATCCAAATGTCACAACATTATTTTTAATACATGTTCTTTATGATTGTTAGATACCTGGACAGATCAACCTCTTAAATGATGACGTCCTGCGGTTTAAGCCGGATGAATTTACCGGATATTCTGAAGAACACGCCGAAAAACGTCTTTCAGCCCTTATCAACATAAGGAGAAAGCTATTGAAAAAATCTTTAACTAATGATCTTGCAGCTGACATACCTTCACACAAAAATGAATTTATTAATGAAAATCAAAGAACAAAGAGTATCCATGTTGAAGATGAAATGAAAGAACTGAAGCTCATAGGCAGAGAGGAGGAACCAGAATCTTTAATTGAGAAGAAGCTGTTCAGTATTCATAAGGTTGACATTCAGGAAGGAGAAGATTTGAGCAGGTCTCATCCGTCTGGTGGTTTGATTTTTAATGTTGGAACTGATGAACACAGACATTTAGTGAAGAGAGAAGCGGGTAATATGGGTGAGCCCGAAAATGTTACCTTAACTACTGAAAACCTTCCTACCACAAACCCTCGGGGTGATACTAATGCTTCCGTTAAAGAAGCCACAAGTGAAAGTGATAAGCAGGCTGGCCCGAGCACAGTCAGCACACCACCAAAAAGCACCTCCTCTTCAAGGACTCCAACAGTACCTGGGACTACAACTCAGACACCAAAAACCTCTTCCCCAAGTATTACAACAACAGTACAGCAAGCCATAACCACACTTTCACAGAAGTCTTCCTCTAGGACTTCACCGACAGTTCACCTTCAGGAGCATCCAGAACCTACAACCTCCAAGAGGGAAACGGTCAAGTCACACACCTCGCAAGTTACAGAGGCTAGTCCAAAAGCTACAACCTCCAAGAAGGAAACGGTCAAGTCACACACCTCGCAAAGTATGGAGGCTAGTCCAAAAGCTACAACCTCCAAGAAGGAAACGGTCAAGAGTACGGAGGAGAGTCCAACAACGGATTCCGTGATTGAAGAGAGCAATGCTTCCTGCAACGGTGCACAGTGCTACGCGTCCCGTCTCCCCTATCACTGGACGTCTGATGCGTCATGGGCGCTGGCCAGTATGGTGTTTCTCCTGAGTATACTCACATTCTTTGTGCTGTACACTGGACTATGGAAGAAGCGCAACCCAATGAGTTTCCCTCTCGATAGTAGCCTGCCGCCCGACCCAAACCCAAGAATCAATATAGCAGGTGAGTTCTCTACCTTGATGAAGCCATTTTCTTTTCTTTTCTTTTTTTTTTTTGGTCGTTAAAAGAAATAAGATTTAGTTTTAATCAATATACAACTGTATGTACAGTATATCCTTTCCTACATTTTTTGTTTTATAGATTTTAAGATTGGCAACAGTAAGCAATCTTTATTTGAACCAGAAAATCTCTACAAATTCTTTAAAGAAAAACTGTAATTGCGTTATAACTGTATGATTAGTCCTTAACTTTTTCATCAGCTGAATGATGAAATGTAACAGAACCTTTAGCAAATTAGAGGTTTGAGCATTGTTTCAATTTTTGAAATACAATTTGGATAAGAAATGGGGTCCATCCTCTGTGGCTTTTATCAGTGTCTTCTGCACTATTTGATTGCACATGTACAGTACATGTGTATAGTAACTGAGTGGAGCTATACTTTGCTACGCAGTTAATGTTTGTGATTCTTAATACAGAATCTCTTTGTACCATGTTTTCTTGAGTACACCTACATGTTCATGTACATGTAAATTTCATAAAGAGATATTCAGGGAAAACTCATTATAACAAGGTCATTGGGACCAAGGAAATTACCGTTACCTTGATTGATACATGTACAGTATATGAGGCATCTTGTTATATCAGGGTTTAAAAGAAAAAAAGGATATATAGAGCTGAGAAGAGCAAAGTCTCCTTGAGAATTATCAGATCTCTCTATACCGAGGTTTCACCGCAGGAGAAATATTTGACAATGTACAAGTATATTCCAGAGCTACAGGTACCATCAAAATTAAGAGTATAAACCGGAATCGGAAATGACAAATATATTGTACATGTATTATTCATGTGATTATTCATGACAGACTTGCTGGTACAGTGACATACCGGTATACTAAAGCTATAAAATTGATTTCTAGTTAATTTTAAAAAAAAAAGGGGGGGGGGGGGGGTTAGGAGGAGAGGGTTGTGGTACATACATGTACATGTAGTTGAATTTTCATCCACAATTGCAACTTCATGTCTTTGGGGGCTATTTTGACATGAATCTTTTAGAAAAGTTCTATCATCTACATGTATGCAGCATGCTCAACAATGAACAATTGCTTAAAGGCCGTCTGTACTAGTTCAGCCAGAAGGGATTAGACCACCCAGTGAGGTCACTGTGACAGGTGGCTATCTCATTAACTCAGCTCTCAATTAACATAAGAAAAAGAGGATCATGGGGGACCAACAGGCATCGATTGTGGAAGTTTCTAGATAGAGGGAGCAAGTAGTACAGTGTGGCTTAAAAGAAGTTTAAAATGGCTCAACATTAGTCCTTTTCTCACCCCATCCTCTTAATTTGCTCAGATTAATTTTTTTTTCCTGTCAAAACAAAAAATTATAATAATAATAAAAGGGAGGTTTGGCCAATAAAAAGGGAGCAGGAGGAAAGGTTAAAACTACATTTTCTGTAGAAATCTATTTAGAAATCAAGCAAACTGGTCCTAACATGAACTGTTCCAGACTTCCAATAATTCAACATTTGCTCCAGGCTTTATTTCAAATGTGTAGGTCTGTAAGGGTTAGGGTTGCAATATAGGGAGTTTACAGATACTGTAGCACATGGTACAAATGACCCCAAATATCCACAGATCTTTTACACATGGAGAAGATCCACGTTGAGCATATTAGAATAATAACTGCCAAAGTCCTAGATGTGCTCCATGAATATCTTTTGTTTGCCCTCTTGAAAAGAATACTTCCACCTGCGTACATGTATCATAGAATGTACTGTTACTGTTGGTGCATAAATGAATAATGTTACATAACTTTCATGAGCGCATATCCAGTATTCGTCTTTGTGGGTTTTACCTTTTTGGTACAAATGACCTTTATCTGCCCATGCTCAGATTGTATCTGTAAACTCCCTTATTGAGCTTTAGGTTAGGCCTAAGGTAGGAAACTGACCGCAGGAACATATACAATGTTGTACAAACTTTTATTCCTGGCACTTTATTTCTGTCACATTGCAGAGCTCCTGAAAACGAGACTGGCTATGATACCCAAACACCTCCGAGGCAAACGTCAGATGCACAGGAAGCGCATGAACGGCAGGAGATACGAAGAGCTCCCTCTCCACCAATCAAACGGCACCTGCAACGATGAGGAGCTGGACTACTTTGAAGACGACGACGAAGAGAATGATTTGTACTTACGAGATGAAAATACAGTGTGACTGCTTGTTTGTTTTCTCTTTGGTATTTTCAGGGATAATATTCTGGAAACTACGTATAAGTTATCATAACTGGGGGGTGTTTCATAAAGAGTCTCTCTTAAAAGTCTCTCTTAGTGTAAATCATGGAAAGTCTCTCTTAAGCTACGAGAGACTCCCGTGAAAATTTATTTTCCGTTTCATAAAGATCTTCGAAGACTCTCCTAGCGTAAGAGTGACTTTATGTAAATTAAACATTTGCATATCGTTTGCATACGTCAACAGCGAATAAAACTTCACTTCCCGCCGCTGCAAGACAGTGCAATCTTTTGGGTAAGTGGACTTTAAAATGTTATATAATTTCGTCTGTATTTCTTTGTAAAGTGTAAATGACCAGTATTCGAGTCCCTGTTATACTAGTAATGATTTATCATTTACATTTTTTGGAGAATTATATCAAATTGTGTCATTAAATCATGTTTTGACCTCGTTAGTTTTGCCGTCCGATATCGTCTGCAAAATCTGCTCGGTCCCATGCGTGTTTTTTGGTGTGCGGTCAACAGTTGAAAAGTCGGCCGTCGCGTTGGCACTGCACTTTCGATCAGCTGTATCTGTATCCGTGTCGTACAATCACCAGCATCTGGATG
>JAVYIG010007520.1:0-100929 GCA_035222895.1 Strongylocentrotus droebachiensis
AAAGACCTATGCATTAAATTTGGTTACATTACGAAAATGGCCTATTGCTGTGGTAAAACATCCCTTCACTGCTATTATGCAAAAATGTGTAGAACAGGTGAATATGCATGTGACACCTGTTCTACACATTTGTACATAATAGCAGGGAAGGGATGTTCCTTTGTCTACCTGAGGAACTGTGTATTTTATGCGCACGCGGCATATACTAGTACTGTACTAGATTTAGGAAAATCAAGGTTGACACCCTCTCGATCGCCGACTGAGACGACGTGACGCATGCGCAGTGCCTTAAAATGACGTCACACGTTGCAGTCAAAGCTTCAAACGTGCAAATCTAAAAGTCCCTATTCTAAGATGCTCAAAGTCCGGTGGGGTCACTCCCCTGCAGAGAGTGACACGATGACCGTTACCACAAATGCATATAACCCCCTTTTGCGGTCAATTTCAAGGACATTTTGTGAAATTTAACCCCCTTTTTAACGTCAAAACAATGTGTAAAAGATCTGTGGATATTTGGGGTCATTTGTACCATGTGCTATCTGTAAACTCCTAGTGGTAGTACGCTGACTTGGCAAAACATTGACCTAAAGGGGGCGCTAGAGCCATAAGAGGAGATGGGCTGGGTTGATTATTTGCATGTACGGTTATTAGTTTTGACTTGGTATCTAAAAAGTTAAATAGCATTAATTATGTTTCCAATAGTATGCCGGGAAGCGTCATTTTTTTCTTCTGCGGCACAGATTGGGGCTTTTATTTTTTAAAGAGGTCTTTATTTAACCCTAACCCTAACCCTAACCCTAAACTTTCCCATAGGCTCAACACGCACCTAACCCCAATCTGTGCCGCCGAAAAAAATAACGCTGCCGGGAACGGGTAAACAACCCCTGGTCTTGAATCTCCTGCATTAGATTAAAGTGTTCATTTCGATATTAAGCACGTTGGAAATAAATTCCTGCATTAAGGCACAATGTCCCATTTGCAGGCCAAAAGAATGAAAAAGGTTAATTTCCAACGGCATTTGAAAGATAATACTAATTTAGAACTTCCCTAAAAAAAAAGGGGGCGGGGGGCTTAAAAATGTCTTTAAGTGGGAAAATAACGACTATTAGTTGTTGAATCGACTTTCTATAGAGCCAGTAAGTAATAGTCTGATTTTCAGACCATTGTACCGAGTGGTTGTACATTTTATGCTGCGCAAAGATTCAATCAGTTTAATTTTGGCCCATTACAAGAAGTGGGTTATTGATGTAGAAAATGCTCATGTACCCTTTACAGCTCATTTTATGTATGTTATTACCAAAGAAGAAAAGAGCAAGTCAGTCACTCAATAGTGTCTGACAGTGAAGTCTAGCAAGTAAACGGGTTCATGCATAATTTGAATATTAAGACACTGCTAACGTTTAAATTTCACAGATAGGACATACACGACATATTCATAATTCCTACAAAGTTCTACAGAATTTGATGTTGGCTGCAAAAGGGACATAGTATCTTTGAAATGTGCAGGTGTTCATTTCCGATAAACACGTTAGACAATAGACTGTTCTTCCGGGGACCTGACATTCTCGCGAAGAGATAGACTCGTCTCATTTTTGTCGGTGACTAGTCACTCTTATCTATTATGCTTTGTCATTGGTTATAATTAATTAAATGTATAACTCCTCTCTTCATTGGTCGGATGACCTAAGGGTAATTTATATATCCTATCTTGTAATCGGTTGTCTTCGTAAGGGTCCTCCTGGTTGGCTGGTAATACTATGTGATATCTAAGCCTCGTCGGGTGCCAGAGTATTTAAATGCCACGTGCGGGATTTTGCAGTTGAGTTTATTTGAGTTTTATTTCATTCCGTTATCATGTTTAGGATGTGCTGCTAGTTTTACTGTCTACAGGGCCGCCCAGCGTCTGAGAGAATCAGCTAGTTTGAAATGTTCTAAAATAATTTATCTTCGTTTGTAACTACTGGAGCTTCGGCTGACTTTTATAAATAATAAAGTGGACTTCAACTGTATATCCGAGCTTCTTTCGTTTTCATTTTGTTTCTGAACTTGTCGTCACGACCCATTTACGGGCCATTACATTATCATTGCAGCATGAACTAAATCCAGGATTTTGTTTCAGAATCCGAGACCAAGTTACCAAATCCCTTTAAAGGTTCTAACATCGATTGTTAAACACAATGGCCCGAATTCACATTTAATTCGGGCTTAAGTTTGTTTGAGGGTTAAATATGAAAGAAAAACTATAACGCTCGTTTATTAAATAATGCCACTGATTGCTCCTTTGTTTTGTTTAAATGTTTTCTCTCTTCCTTTCTCTTTCACTATCTTTCACTCTAACCCCTCTCCGGCCTCCCTCGCTCTCTCATTCACCACCATTCCGTTTGTTTCTGTCCGGTATGTGGCTCCCTCTCTCTTTCTAATTCATGTCCCATTCCTCCATATTTTTGTCCCGGGAGCGTTATTTTTGTCTGCGGCACAGATTGGGGTTAGGTGCGTGTTGAGCCTTCGGGAAAGTTAGGCCAGGGTTAAATCAAGACCTCTTTTTAAAAAAAAAGCCCCAATCTGTGCCGCAGAAAAAAATGACGCGTCCCGGGATATCTCCCTTTTTTTTGCTCCTCTCACTGAATCCCTTTACTCCCCTTTCCTCTCAGTCTCTCTACAATCATTAATGTTTCTTATCTCTTTTTATCACCCTCTTACCGTTTTTCCTGCTCGTTCTCTCTCAAACCCCACCTCAACCTCCTTCCCAATTATCACTCATTGCAGGTATCTCTCTCTCTATTTGCCCCCTCCCCCCCCCCCACCCCCTTTCCCCTCATCACCCAAATTCTTCGTATCTCTCTTCATCAACATTACTCTCTCTCTCTCTCTCATCCCACCCCATCTCCTTTGTGCTCCCCTTCTCACTATTTCTCTATCTTCTCACTCAGTCTCCCTCCAAAGTCATCTAGCTATCACCTATTCCTATGCTGTCACTGGCTATTATTTTCGGTTTAATTCCCCTTTTCTTGATATTTCTCTCACTCATCTTTTTAAATTCTCGTATGTTTTTCTTAGCATCTCCATTTTCTGCTCCTTTATATTTATGTTTTTCTTGCTCACTGCCTTTTGAAACTCAAATCTCTCCCTCCCTCCCTACCCCCCCCCCCTCTCTCTCTCTCTCACTAGCCCACTTCCCCTTCTCTCTCTCTCTCTCTCTCTCTCTCATCGTCTTCCCATGTCTCTTCTAGATTTCACATCAGACGAAGAGATCAGAGATACAGAAGGTATATTTAAATTTTCCTTGTTTATCATGACTTCTTATGACATACGTATAAGTACGAGTATATTATTTATTGTTCATATCAGGAAATTTGATTTTCACTGGTTGATACAAGTAATACAATATAAGCATACACATAATGAGGCAAAATACATACATAACACACACAGTACTTGAGTTTTATCATCATACTTACAATCAATTCCATCAGAAAGGTTATCAACAAAATCAGCTTGTCAGTATGATTTTCATTATTGTTATTATTTACAGTACTTACTTACTCAATACTCACTACATGTTATTACTAATTATGCAATATCATTTATCAAAATATTACATTCAGTTGCATCGACAAAGTGTGGATAGGTCATATTGGCCCGAATTCACAAAGCAAGGTTTGAGCTCAGACCAAGGTTTGAGCTCAAACCTCCTTTTGTTTCGCCAAACCTCCTTTTGTTCTTTACAAACCAGGTTTGTAAAAAACGCGTAAAACGCGTCGTATGACGCACATAAACCTCGGTTTGTCGACAAACCTCCTTTGTGAATTCGGGCCAATGTGTTTGGACAATCCAATACTGTTGTGGCTTAGTTGATTATTGATAATTAAGAGACATGTATGGAATCTATGTATTGGCAATGTAATTGTTGATTTATTTTTAAAAGTGCCCACTACCTCCCCCCCCCCCCCCCCCCCCCGCTTATTCGCCGGCTGGCTGATTCACTGCTAAACATTTTCTCACAAATTGGGCCCCCTATTTACCCCCTCCTTGACGCCGGCTGGATCCGCCCTTGGTGCACACAGGTATATTCCTGATCTGATAAAGACCAGTTATGATCATGCGATTGCATTGTGAAAGAAACGTTGTGGAATCGATCAGAAAAGGTTGATCATCTAGCATATAAGTATTGGTGTGTACTGCAAGGTTCTGGAATCATCAAAATGATAATAAATTTGGCCCAGTCTTGGTAAAGTTACAAGCACTGTACACATGCAGAAAGCATATAGCTCCCTTTAGTCTCATCTGACAACGCCCCCTATCGTCAGATTCCAGCAGCCTATAAACATGTTAGCCTATGGACTTTTACCCCCCCCCCCCAAAAAAAAAAAAAAAAAAAAAATCGTTAAAAATTCATTTTTTGTTTAAACGTTAATGTTTTCTCTCTTCCTTTCTCTTTTACTATCTTTCACTCTAACCCCTCTCCCGCCCCTCCCCTCTCTCTATCTCTTCCTATCTATCTTCTCGGTCTGCAATCATCTCTCTTATCCTCCTCTCTCCCTCATTCACCACTATTCCGATTATTTCTGTCCCGGTATGTATCTCCCTCATTTCTGCCCCCTTTCCCCTCACTCTCCCTAATTTCTCTCCGTCTCTCTCTCTCTATATACATCTCTTTCTCCATTTCGCTGTTTTCTTAGTCTCTCAGCATACCTTCCGAGTATAAATAAATATACCTCTATATAATAAATTATCACCCCTTTCTTCTTTCATCCATTTCTTTTTTATCCGTCACCTCTTTCTCTCTATCTTCCAATTTCCATTCATTTCTCCTGGTGTCTGTCACCATTTTGTTCTCTCTCACTCTCTCTTCCTTTCCATCTTTCCATTCTCTCTCTCTCTCTCTCTCACCAGCTCATGTCCCATTCCTCCATATTTTTGTCCCGGTATATCTCCCTTCTTTCTGCTCCTCTCACTGAATTCCTTTACTCCCATTTCCTCTCAGTCTCTCTACAATCATTAATCTCTTTTTATCACCCTCTTACCGTTTCTCCTGCTCATTCTGTCTCAACCCCCCCCCCCCCCAACTATCCATCCCAATTATCACTCATTGCTTCATGCAGGTATCTCTCTCTGTTTTCCCCCCACCCCACCCCCTCTTTCTTCATCACCCAAATTCGCCGTATCTCTTTTCCTCTCTATCTCATCCCGCCCCATCTCCTTTGTGCTCCCCTTCTCGCAATTTCTCTATCTTCTCACCCAGTCTCCCTCCAAAGTCATCTAGCTATCATCTATTCTTATTATTGGCCATTTTTCGGATTAATTCCCCTTTTCTTGATTTTTCTCTCACTCATCTTTTTAAATTCTCGTTTTTCTTAGCATCTCCCTTTTCTGCTCCTTCATATTTATGTTTTTCTTGCTCACTCCCTTTTGAAACTCAAACTCTCTCCCTCCCTCCCTACCCCCTCTCTCTCTCTCTCTCTCTCTCCCTCACTAGCCCACTCCCCTTCTCTCTCTCTCTCTCCCTCTCTCATCGTCTTCCCATGTCTCTTCTAGATTTCACATCAGACGAAGAGACCATAGATACAGTAGATATATTTAAATTTTCCTTGTTTATCATGACTTCTTATGACATACGTATAAGTACGAGTATATTATTTATTGTTCATTCACTGGTTGATACAAGTAATACAATATAAACTACACATAATGAGGCAAAATACATACATAACACACAAAGTACTAGGGTTATATCATCATACTTTATACAATCAATTCCATCAGAAAGATTATCAACATAATCAGCCTGTCAGTAAGACTTTCATTATTTATATTATTTACAGTAGTCACTTATCTACTTACTCACTAGATGTTATTATTAATTATGCAATATTATTTATCAAAATATTACATTCAGTGGCATCGATAAAGTGTGGCTACATCATATTGTGTTATAGACAATCCAGTACATTTGTGGCTTACTTGATTATTTAGATACATGTATGAAATCTATGTATTGGCAATGTAAGTACACAAGTAGGAATTTTAGCAAAGATACAGGGGAGAGAAGAGAAAGAGAGATATAGAAAGAAAGAGAGAGAGAGAAAGTGAGGGGATAGAGAGCGAGAGAAAGAGGAGAAAGGTAGAGAGAGAGAGAGAGAGAAAGAAGAAAGAAAGAGAGAGAGAGAGAGATAGGAGAAAGATAAAGAGATGACAAATCTGTACACTGTTGTACATTTACAAGGTAATTTCGTGATGGTGAAACTCTTCTAGCTTTGGAGTTAAACAGATGGATAGAGTCAGGGACAAAGGATTTTCAGAAACATGCATGTTGAGTTCATGGTGCACACAGGTGTATTCCTGATCTGATGAAGTTCCCACTCAGTGGATGCGAGGGATCCTGCATTATCTGTTTCACATTAGAAAGGACATTATTCTGGTCCAGATCTTCGATTGATGGTAATTTTGATTGCTATGATGCGTTTTACTACCTTTCTTCGACGTTCTAACAGATTCATTGTAGCATTATAGTAGCAGTTTAGGTTGAAGGGTAATACACTTTGTATCATGGACTTAAAGAACAATGCTATCAAAATAACACACATCAATTATGAAGTATAACATATTGGTTACATGCATTAGATTTACTATCAACCATTTCGACATTTTCATGAAAATACTTGAAGCCTTCATCATCAATTTTTCTGAGAATGTAGGAAAACATGGGCTAGAATTTATAGCCCAAAATAAACATCAATGTATATCTAATTAAATGACAGAGGAATTCATCATATAATTATATCTTCATTAAGTATAAATCACATTTGCATAGATTACCAATACATACAAACAAATATATACATATATGTATAGTTTGCATGCATTCCTCGGCATTCAATACATGGTATAACAAAATATATGAACTAAAAAATTCAGAATTTCACGAGTGATGTTGTATTTCACTGAGGCCATAGGCTGAGGTTTAATATAATGGCACGAGGGGAATTCTGAATTTGGAGGTGAATAGTTACATGTTACACTTAATAATGGAACGCATGCAGTATTTGTTATATAAAATTGTGGGTATTTGCGAACCTTTGGAGACATGCCCTCGTGATTACTTTCAGGTTGCCTTTGCGTCAGATGATAATAATAATAGTAACCTAGGCTTCTATACCGCATTTCATTTTCAGAGAAAATATCAATGCGCTTTACAACAGTAAAACAACAAAATTACAGATAACTAATAATTCATGAACTAAAGAAATATCAAAATAAGAACAAGATTAATCATAATCTATCATTATCAACATCAATTACAGAGAAATGAAAGCAAATTATGACAAAGTACAGTAATGTAGTTTAAATTATGATGAAATACAATCATGCAGTTTAAATTTCATCAGAAAGCATTTTTTAACAAGTAAGATGATGCGAACAGTTGAGACAATGCAAACAATGGGTAGGCTACACGTAAAGAAAAATAAGAGATGTGCAGTCTAATTCACTTTTGCACGCGTTTTATCATGCAAAATAAGGTTATATTGCGAGGACGTGCAAATATCACAATATGTTGAGACCATTTTAGCTAATATGATACTCAAAAATTCACCAATCACTAAACTACAGCTAGCACATTTTTCTGTCTCCTTTGTACATCAAAATGTTGAAATATCTAATGCACTGCAACCTCTATTTCAGAAATTCATGATCATCCGATATACATAGAAAGACCTATTTAATACACCCTTTTGCATGACATAATTCAGAATAAACTCACAGATCTGAGCGATTTGCATTGTCAATTATGAAAATCAGAGTGGATTATACAAATGAAATCACTTAATCAGAAGAGGATGGTGATCAAAATGCAAGGTAACGGAATGCTCATAAGTGTAGTGTCTACGTCTGTAGCTTATAAGCCAATCAGAAATGCAAACTTATTAAAATATTAAAACTTATTTACAAGTATGGCAAACATTTACAAGTTCAGAATATACATGTATGATACCATTGCATAATCATAATCATAATGATGTGATGAAAAGCCTGGAATATGTATCATCAAAATTATTGAAATCCAGTACATAATACAAAGAGAGTTAACATGTATTGTACAACTATAGTAGCATATTTACATGTACACTGGAGTGATGTAAAGAAATTCCTGGAAAATATTTCCTCAAATGGATTTATTATGTAGTACTGGTGAATGTAATTACAACATGTAAAAACAATAACCCATTTCAAATTAAATATTGCACTGTTAACTCAGGCATGTTAGATTGATAAAAGAGACATGTATCTTAAAATCATAGTAACATATTTACATATACCTTACACTAGAATGATGTAAAGAAAATCCTGGGAAATATTTCCTCAATTGGATTTCAAAATCTAGAACTGGATGTAGTTACAAATTTACAAAAAAATATACATGTCTAACAAAATGTAACACTGATAACTCTTGCCTTGATTCATACACCCTTACCAGACAAAGCTAGTTCTCAACTATCATATTGAGTATCAAGTTCGTTGACAAGATAACAAAAGCAACATGGCTCGAACATCTGGGTCATTTCTGATAACAAATTTACAAGTTAATTTAGATTGTACTTAATTGTATTTGTATTGAACATGTGCAATGACATTAAAATATACAGTGATAAATTGACAAGATAATTTGAAATATTATATACTTAACCTCATAACTCACTTTGTGAAAGTGTAGTGATATTTCATACATTGCATGCAAATCACCTACCGGTAAAACAAAATGGTAAAAGTCTACAATACACATAATTATACTTATTACATGCATGCACTACATGAACTGACTAATCCACTAACATCCTTGACAAGGCATTAATCCACATTTGCCACTCTCCATCCAGATTTAAATGGGCACCCCATATTCCAAAGCGTTACATATTTGGCCACCGCCTAGGTCCAGGGTAATAATGTTTGAGCGCCAGGAGTGTCATGGCATGAGGGCGTGTGTACTACATCAGAAGCCACTGTTATTATCATTATAACTACTATAGTCACCGGTTTTTTCACCTTCTATACACAGGCATAATGCATGATCATAGGAGTAAAAATTGACCCCCTATTTAGAGGCAAGACCCCCCGAACTTGGAAGTTTTTACTCAGGGATCATGAATGCAGACTGTAAAAAGTTAGATTTAAACCTCGTTTCCCCCAAAAAAGTAAGTGTGGAGCCATGTACATACATACAAAAAGTCAAGATGTAGTGTTACCAGTGGGACATTGTCTTACTCTACCAATACTATAGCAACTAGACTTCATACTATGGTTGCTTCTCTGGAACTCCAGGATCATCCTGTGGAACTCTTGACTGAGTACAAGGAATTTGCCTCTTGCAAGGTCCGCTCTGACTGCTGCTACCTTGTCTGTGAGTCTGAGAGACTTGAAATACAGTATCTGATGTATTGCCAACATGCTGTTGAGGGTGGTCTGATGGTGGTGATGTCTTTTTAGGAGAGTGTACATCAGCCATGGGTTGCTGTTGACGGTGGTCTGATGGTGTTAATGGCCCACTTGGAGAGTGTACATCAGCCATGGGTTGCTGTTGAGGGTGGTCTGATGGTGGGAATGGCCCGCTTGGAGAGTATACAGCATCCATAGCACCCATGTGTTGCTGTTGAGGGTGGTCTGATGGTGATAATGGCCCACTTGGAGAGTGTACATCAGCCATGGGTTGCTGTTGAGGGTGGTCTGATGGTGTTAATGGCCCACTTGGAGAGTGTACATCAGCCATGGGTTGCTGTTGACGGTGGTCTGATGGTGATAATGGCCCACTTGGAGAGTGTACATCAGCCATGGGTTGCTGTTGAGGGTGGTCTGATGGTGTTAATGGCCCACTTGGAGAGTGTACATCAGCTATGGGTTGCTGTTGAGGGTGGTCTGATGAAAATAATTGTCTACTATAACTGTAAGGTCTGGTGGTAATATTTGAATATTCAATCAGCACCCGAAATTCTCCTTTTTTCACTTTTAGAATATCCACCAAAAAAGAATAGTGATTTCAAAATTCAAATCCCTAAAAAGGAAATGGATGGAATTATTTGCGACATATCACAATGAAAACAAAAAATGAAAAAAGCTATAATTAAATGTCAACCAAACACTATGATGTTGACCTACTAACCTAAAAAAAGGACTTCTGTCACCATGTGACCTTTGACCTACTTAATCTAATGGGACTGTCTTCATATGGGGATACATACTACATACATTCTTGAGATATCGCAATAGCAAGGCTGAAACCTATAATTTCAGAAATTGACCTGTGACCTTAGACCTTTGACCTAATAACCCCTAATCGGATAAGATTGTCTTCCTATGGTAAATAATATTACCATAGCTCAACGTCACCATTTCTACAACCATGTTTGAGCCTCATATCTCTAGTGGTTATATAGAGATTTTGCAATAACGAGGCTTAATAGCTGGAATTTCAGAAATTGACCTCTGTAACCTTTGACCTACTAACCCTTGATATAATCAAATCGCCTTCCTATGATAATATCATCATCAAGTTTGAAGTTCATACCTCAAGTGGTTCTTGAGATTT
Organism: Strongylocentrotus droebachiensis; assembly: GCA_035222895.1. Lineage (NCBI taxonomy): Eukaryota > Metazoa > Echinodermata > Echinoidea > Camarodonta > Strongylocentrotidae > Strongylocentrotus > Strongylocentrotus droebachiensis. The sequence continues at coordinate 10,577 of JAVYIG010007520.1, forward strand.
TGCGATAATGAGAAAGTGACGGATGGATGGACAAACCAAAACATTACCGTATTTGCCGGCGTAAAGGCTGCAGTATTTTTGGAAGAGAAAATATCAAAAAGTCGGGGTGCGGCCTTTACGGCGAAACAGAAAAAAAAAGAAAAAAAAGTCAAAACCAGCACGAATTTGTACATATGGGACTAGATCTACCAACGGTACAATAACTATACATTTCCACACATCTTACCGACAATTTAATCTTGCATTGTTGACATGAAGACGAAAATAAACTTCCAAAAACAACATCTGCCGATAGATTTTGATCTAAGTTCATGCCAATGCATTGCAAAAGTAAAAGAAGTGCCCGTTTAACGCCGGGAGCTGCCGCGAAGCATCCAGCACGCGAAGTCGCCATTTTCAATCCATTTCAATGACTACATCACAGAAAACTGCAGTGTTTGGTATCAGTGCAGGATGGCCGAGCGGTTTAAGGCGGTGATTTTAGTCACATCAACATTGGTACGCAAGAGATCGAATCCCGACTTTGGCAAAAGATTTTTTTTTTTTTTTTTAAATGTCAAAATCGGGGGTGCGGCCTATACGGCGCTGCGGCCTTATCGCCGGCAAATACGGTATGCCTTCGGCACCGCATTCGGTGGGCGGAGGCATTAAATGTATAAGAGATCATTGTCAAGCAGAAAAACTAAGAACAAATCAAATCATAAACATTCTGGTTGCAGCTATTTATATATCATTCAAATGTGCATTTCTATCATATACAATTAAGCTGTTACTGCATATTTAGTTCTGTTAGATATGAAATCTTGTTTTTGTATTAAGTCGAGGTGAGGTAAACAGTATTAATTGTATGCATCATTGACATGCATCTTTCTCACTTCCCTTTAGAGGTTCTTTATATATTTTTTTATATATAGCTCTATAAGTCTACAGGCTTTTTTTTATCACATATGCTTTACTAACCTTTCCAAAGATGTGGGGGTGTGAAGAAATGAGTTCAAGTCATCACAATCAACTCCATTGAACCTGAAGTTTCCCTTCCTGATCTGAGGAAAACAACCCTGTAACATATAACAGCAATATTGCTTGTAAACCTCATATCAGTTACTAGTAAGTGGATCTATTTCATTCTGGCATATAATCTATTTTAAGGGGAATACACTCAAAAGCTACAGTTACGAAATGAAAAAAAGAAGAAAAACAAACTATGAAGAATTACAACAACAAAAAACTAAAAGTAAGACAAATTTTGCGCAAGAGATTTACAAAAAATTCAAAAAGAAATTGATCCAATAAATATTGCTATTTCATGAAAACCCTTAATATTAATCATAGTGGTAGTTTTACTGTAGTAGTACTGGTAGTAGTATCCACTATAGCAGTAGTAATTTAAATAGGGTATCGACGTCAAGTTAAAAAAAACAAAAAACACTACCTGTTAGAGAATTCTTTATACTTTTTCTCATACTGCCGTGTGAGTCAAAAACAAGTTTACGCCTAGAAAATTGCTAATTATTTTTAAAAATCATCTATGAACAGTAAATTATTATGCAGCGTCGTTGAAAGGAAAGTGACTCAAGTTCAACGAAAAAAGCATTTACGTTAGTGACGACGTTTATCCATCCAATCGCAAAGATCATAAGATTCTAACTAGAAATGCAATCGTGTCACAACGATGTGCGTGCAATGACGCCGTGTTTCTACGTGTCGAACGAAAGAGCTTCTCTCGGACAATCCAGAGCAATTTGTACGAAGTCTTTAGCTTGTGTTATATTGGCGACAGGTAGGGCGAAAGAAAGGCCTCAATAGTGACCTTGATGGGATGGTAGTGACTATGCCTACGATGTTTGAAAGAAATTGGGATAGGGGAAAGAACCTAGAAAGGGCTCGCAAGCACTGCGTGCAAAAACCGATGGGATTAGTTGGATGTTCGTCATTGCAATCAAGATCGTTCTAGGGGTCAAAAGCGTGAACCCGATTTGCCCCATAGACAATGCGTGTAATGCATGGGCGGAAAACGTACAGGATCTGTATTATGACAGGAGTTAAATTGTTTTTTCTCTCTCTCTTTGGGTCTCTTTATGGGCCGTATATGGTATCATTGGAAAGAGAATTTCATGGTTGTTATTGTAAACTACTCTCTTTTTTTCTATGATAATCCTATCGAAACATGTGATGTAAAATAGATTTAAAGGACAAAATGGCGTCTTAAATGGCCCCCTTGACTAATTTCAAAAATCCGGCCACGAGGTGCCCTGCGTATTGCATCTCGGAATGTCATTGCAAATTTTCAAGGAAAAAAAAAGATGTTTAGGGGGCGAAAAGTAGTCTGAAAAAATGACGTCATGGCCGATAAGTGTTATAATCGGGCGGAATTCGTATAGTGACCCTCGTTCAAATGCGATTTACTCACAATTTTCTGTGTAAACATATACCATACTTGGTATCATTCGAAAGGGCACTTCATTGCGGTCAGTTTGACACTATTGTCATCTGCACGCAATGTACTGCACGCATTAAAGGCGCTATTACGTAATGTATAGCAAATTCATCATTTTTGGCGATAACTTTGCGCTGACGTTATTAAAATTTACCAAACTTGGCAGACAGTTGTCACGTATATGGATACATGTGTCTGCCAAGTTTCATTGATGTAGATACAAAGATCGTCATTTTAGAGCAAGTTGAAGTTATTTCGGAATTTTCTTGAAAATGGCGAATTTGGAGGGCAATTTTCGCAAATTTGGTCAGTGATATGGTATATAATTTTGTATATGGCTGGAAAGGACATATCCTCAAGTATCTAAATCCAAAAAAGGGTACGGGTTTGCCAAGCCATTATGGAGATACGGCCACAGAGAGAAAGCCAATTCCCAGAACTTTAGAGGGCGGGATTTATGTTGTGCAAAGCCATTGGAGCGTGAAATTTGGCATGGCTATGTGCAATTATGGGATAAAGATACTGTGAGATTTAAATACAAAACGGAATTTATATGAGAAAGTTATGGCAGTTTTAGATTATTTAGGGGTCCATTTTTCAAGAACTTGAGAGATTTTTGACGGAGTCGGTTTTAGATTTGAATTTCGAGTATGAAGATGGCATTTTGAAGGTCAAGTCATGTGTCGCAGATGAAAGAACATCTCTCAGACTATCTAGAGGAATTTGTTACAAGTTTGTAGGATGAAGGATAGTGGAGATAGGAAGGAAGATATAAAGGCCTTAAAATGGACCAGAAACGGACAAAATGGCGCCTGGACGGTCATGCATGAGTGATTTCGGAAATCGAAGAATGTAGTGACCTTGATGAGATGTTAGAGACTATGCCTATGAAATTTAAAAGGAAAAGGACATGAGGAAAGCACCTAACTAGGAATGACAAACACTACGTGCAAAACGAATGGGATTTCAGGACGAAAAGGAAAAGGAAACTAGAAATGCAATCGTGTCACAACGATGTGCGTGCAATGACGCCGTGTTTCTACGTGTCAAACGAAAGAGCTTCTCTCGCCCTATCCAGAGCAATTTGTACGAAGTCTGTAGCTTCTGTGATATTGAAGATAGGTAGGGCGAAAGAAAGGCCTCAACAGTGACCTTGATGGGATGGTAGTGACTATGCCTACGAAGTTTGAAAGAAATTGGGATAGGGGAAAGAACCTAGAAAGGGCTCGCAAGCACTGCGTGCAAAAACCAAGGGGATTTGGTGCATGTTCGTCATTACAATCAAGATCGATCTGGGGGTCAAAAGCGTGAACCCAATATGCCCCATAGACAATGCGTGTAATGCATGAGCGGAAAACGTACAGGATCTGTATTATGACCGGAGTTAAATTGTTTTTTCTCTCTCTCTTTATGTCTCTTTATGTGCCGTATTTGGTATCATTAGAAAGAGAATTTCATGGTGTTTATTGTAAACCACTCTCTTTTTTTCTATGATAATCCTATCGAAACACGTGATGTAAAATAGATTTATAGGACAAAATGGCGTCTTAAATGGCCCCATTGACCAATTTTAAAAATCCGGCCAAAAGGTGCCCTGCGTATTGGAACTCGGCATGTCACTGCAAATTTTCAAGGAAAAAAAAGGACGTTTAAGGGGCGAAAAGCAGTCTGAAAAAATGACGTCATAGCCGATACGTGTTAGATTCGGGCGGAAACTCGGCGGAATTCGTGTAGTGACCTTTGTTCAAATGCGATTTATTCACAATTTTCTGTGTGAACATATACTATACTTGGTATCATTCGAAAGGGCACTTCATTGCGGTCAGTTTGACACCATTGTTATCTTCGCGCAATGTATTGCACGCATTAAACGCGCTATTACGTAATGCATAGTAAATTCATCATTTTTGGCGATAACTTTGCGCTGATATATTCGAATTTTACCAAACTTAGCGGACAGTTGTCACGTATATGGATACATATGTATGCCAAGTGTCATTGATGTAGGTATAAAGATCGCTAATTTAGAGCAATTTGAAGTTATTTCTCAATTTTCTTGAAAATGGCGAATTTGGTGGGCATTTTTCGCAAAGTCGGTCAGTGTTAGGGTGTATAATTTTGTATATGGCTGGAAAGGGCATATCCTCAAGTATCTAAATCCAAAAAAGGGTACGGGTCTGCCAAGCCATAATGGAGATACGGCCACAGAAAGAAATCCCATTCCCAGAACTTTAGAGGGCGCTATTTATGTTTTGCATAGCCATTGGAGCGTGAAATTTGGCATGGCTATGTGCAATTATGAGATAAAGATACTGTGAGATTTAAATACAAAACGGAATTTATATGAGAAAGTTATGGCAGTTTTAGATTATTTAGGGGTCCATTTTTCAAGAATTTTAGAGATTTTTGACGGAGTCGGTTTCTGATGTGAATTTTGAGTACGAAGTTGGCATTTTGAAGGTCAGGTCATGCGTCGCAGATAAAAGAACATCTCTTAGACTATCTAGAGGAATTTGTTAGAAATGTGTAGGATCTAGGATAGTGGAGATAGGAAGGAAGAAAGAAAGCCCTTAAAATGGACCAGAAACGGACAAAATGGCGCCTGGACGGTCATGCATGAGTGATTTCGAAAATCGAAGAATGTAGTGACCTGGATGAGATGCTAGAGATGATGCCTAAGAAATTTGAAAGGAAAAGGACTTGAGGAAAGTACCTAACTAGGAAGGACAAGCACTACGTGCAAAACGAATGGGATTTTTGGACGATAAGGAGAATATTAATGGGGCAGAATGTGAACGAAAACAAGGCAATGACGAAGGTCGTCATTGCAATTAAAAAAGTGCATGAGTTACGAGATGCAGACCACTTTGTTTTTGTCGCCTGGTCAATCCACAGAGTTATCAAATGGAATGAAGGGGGCAAAGATGGCAGAGGATCGCTAAAAACGGTTCGGATGATGGATATGTTAAACGCGGAGAAAGTCCAGCACAGAATAATGTATCACCCTAATGATAATCTCTCTTCTGTTTTCTTTTCAAATATCACGGACATGGGAGAGCAAGCTTAGCAGAGATGCCAACCCTATATGATGGTAGCCTATAATCTAGGCGGAGTGCCGAGCTTTTTTTTTTGCTGCTAGACTAACCCTAAGCAGAACGTCTGATACGGCGAGACTACGAACCGTGAGTCGCGAAGCGGCTCACCGCCTATACTCACTGGTCTAGCTTTAGTCGTTGTTTTTTTATTATCGACCCTGAATCCGTGGCAGTTTTTGTACGAAAAACTGCCACGGATTCATTGTCGATAATAAAAAAACGACTAAAGCTAGACCAGTGAGTATAGGCGGTGCGCGCGCGGCTCACGGTTCGTAGTCTCGCCGTATCAGACGTTCTGCTTAAGGTTAGTCTAGCAGCAAAGAAAAAATCTCGGCACTCCGCCTAGATTATAGGCTAATATGATGGCTGTCAGTAACATTTACCATATTTGTCCGTAACAAATGGGGGTCTTTCCGGAACGCAAGACACCGCAGCATAATTTTCGCGCAAAACGTACACAAACACCCAATCACTCTTACTGCATTTCGAACCTACCATTTTTAAGTCCAAAATAAAGATGTGCATAAAAACGTTTTTAAAAATCTGTTTCCAGTCAAAGGATCTCCTCCTTGGGTACTCGCTCTTTTGAGTGAATCCATGATAATATTCAGGAAGAAAACACCTCGTTCAAGCGTCGAATGGCAAATTCGAATCCACAGTCAAACGGCAGAACTCACACGTACACTCACGATCACCAGTACCACAGACACTCCAGCCCAGGCCGCTAGGCCCGGCGTTCATGAACAACAACACACCGTATATCGCACTTGCAATGTGCCCACTGAATCACCGAAGTCTTCGCTACTATACTTTGAATGGGTATTGCGGGCGCCGCGCGCACGATCATCTACCACCATGCTCCCCCCAAAATGCACGACCGCACACTAGTATCAAAACAGTAATAACGGCGGCCGTGTTGTTTCGGAATTAAACAAGATGGCGGCGGACGGACCATGTGCGTGAAAGTGCCTATCCAGTGTAGTCAATGCTATGTATGGAAAGCCAAATTCCCCAAAATCGGAACGTTCCGTTTTTTAGGGCTATAAAAACTTCAAAAACGGAACAGTTCCGTTAAAATCGGAACGGTTGGCATGTCTGGCATAGTATACAATTCAATGCAGGAACCCTGATGTCAAAATAGGTACTTTGATTTTTCCATATGATGCCTGAGGCGTCACAGGTTGTTTTATTTGTTTTTCTTTGTTTTACCCTCTACTTAATTAAGATTCATGCAAATAATTTATTTAGGATACAAATAACACAATGCATAAGTTTGTATTGATCCATAAGTTGAAGAAAACTGCTGATGTATTTTCAAACTTAAAGAAAAATGAGATAAGATAAATATTATACTTTTATCGCTCAATGTATGTGGTTTATGAGATTATGTTAAACGGAAGAAAATGTTTAAGTACTTACAGAATAAGAAGGTAGACATTCTCTATCAACTCTATCAAGACATATCATGAAACCCATGATTAAATATTCATACTTCAAACAATACAACTTTTAAAAAGTGGGACATTTTTTCTGACTCACTCTGTAGTTTGCTTTCATTCCATTTTTCATGACTGTTCCAATATAATACCAAGTGAAAGGCCTTAATAAAAAAGGGTGTTTGGCGAAGAAAAAAAAAAATATATATGTGCACCATAAAATGATACCATTTTTGCTCTTTCTGTCTTTCAATGACCCTTCGTCATGACATTTACATTAGTACACACATACTTGTATGGATCGTGCCTTTGCTTTCAATGTAGAGAAGAACTCCTCATTGAGATTCCTTCTAAGTGTCAGGTCAGTCAGGTTTGGCATAAAACACAGTGCTTCTGCTAGGTGATGTGATGAGGCTGATGCGAGACACTGGACATCATCAAGCACAAGAGTCTGGACCTGCATTGTGTGTGAATATAGTTAAGCAGCACGTCTATACATGCATATGTTTTATTTATTAATTGTTTATCGTATTCTTACATTTTACACAAATTCTATCAATTTCATAGATGCATTCATAAAAAAAATTCAACAAAAATATTGAAATAGATTATAGTTTCAAATTCAATTCTTGTCTCTTGAAGTAAAAGAACTCATAAAAGTTTCTATGGTAAGAACAATATAGTAAGAGTGATTAAAAAATAATTAAATATGTACTCTTAAAGGGCTTCCAACCTGTTGCATTGATAGGTCCTAATGCTACTAACACTGAAATGAATGATACCCATACATATACATTTGCTATAAATGTATTAAAGGTATTCATAACCCTGAGTTTCATGTCCACAAGATCCCTAAGTCAAGAGGTTTGTTGCTATGGAAGAGTTTGGTAAATTCAAGCCTTTATTAGAATTGGCCCTTAAAAGACTATATGAAACTTTTCCCCTATGAATCAAACATGGACAAAGTTGGATATAGATTATTGATAAAAACAATATCAATCTTATACACACATGATTTGCAACTAAATCAGTACATGTGAAGTTTGCATTTATGCCATATTTTATGACCGTTCCAATATATCAAATGGACTTGAAAAAGGGTGCTTGAAAACACAAACATAATATTTATATACATGTGCACCATATGACCATTACTGCTCTTTCTGTCTAGCAATGGCCTTCTACATCACATTTACATTAGGACACAGCACTACACACATACATGTATGGATGATGCCTTTGCTTTCAATGTCAAGTTGAACTGCTCAGTGAGACCCCCTCCAAGTGTCAGGTTAGTGAGGTCTGGCATAGTACACAGTGCTTCTGCTAGGTGATGTGATGAGGCTGGTGTGGGACACTGCAGGCCAGTTAAGAACATGAGAGTCTGGACCTGCATTGTTTGTAAATATACTTAAGCTGCTCGTCTATACACGCATGTTTTATTTACTAATTTCTGACTGTATTCTTACATTTCACACAAATTCAGTTCCTTACATGGCTGTATTCATAATAAAATTCTCAGCAACAATGATTAAATAGATTTTGTTTTCAAATTCAATACTTGTCTATTGAGAAGTAAAAAAATACTATTGAGAGGATGATTAGTAAGATTGATTAACCAAAAAATTATATATCTATTCTTAAAAGGGCTTTCAACCTGTTTGCATTGATGATGCCTTCTCCTACTTACACTGTAATTTATAATACCCGTAAATATGCATTTGCTATTAAAGAGAAGGTTGAGTTCTGGGAAGAGGTGAAAAAAAAATTGTGAGCGTTATCATTCTTATTATGCAAGTGTGGAAGAACATCAGATAAGACATGTTCCCTGAAAAGCATGGCTCTTCAAATGCCTTCATATTCTAAATATGTCATGTAACATCGTAAAACTCCGGGGTAGGATTTTTACCCCACGTGTTCGTGTAGTTCCATATACATCTTTCTGTGTACAGTGTTTGTAACTTTACCAAGACTTGGCCAAATTTCTTATCATTTTGATGATTCCAGAACCTTGCAATATACACAAATCTTATACGCTAGATTAGGCCTTCTCAACTAGTTTATTAGAAGTGCCAAAACAAAAATTTATTGAGGTTGAAGTGCCAACCTGTATGTTTGGTGACTGTGATGCGAGGGAGCGTAGCGACCGAGCCGATACCGGGAGGGGTCCAGGGGTAAAAGCTCCAGGAAGCTAGTGGATTTTAGGGCTTTTTTAAGGCCCAGATGTGGTATTTTTACCACCTTTTTATTCCATAAAATATCAATCATAATTTCATATTGAAGTGAAATAATTAGTACAATTCCTGGGTAAAATCTACACTGTAAGTAAATTTATATGTAGTTATTTTGGTGCAATAAACACGGAAAATGTCAAAATCAAGTGAAAATGAAACAAACAAAATAGTTTGCTTACATTTTGGGCTCATCTTCGACTGCGACTTTTTGATTTTGCTGAGTCTTTTAATTTTTATTTATTTTTTATAATTTTTTTGGAACAGCCGTGTGCCACTCCGACCGTGTGCGCCACCAGTTGAGAAGGCCTGCGCTAGATGATCAGCCTTTTCTGGTCGATTCCACACCGTTTCTTTCACAATGCAATCGCATGACCAGAACTCAACTTCATCTTTAATGTATACAAGTTAAAGGTATTCATAACTTTGGATTTCTTGTGCACAATATGCCTAATTCTGGTGTGTTTTTTATGTGCAATGTTACAGTTTGGTAAATTCAAGCATCGATTGAAATTGGTTCTTAAAAAAAACTATATGACATATTTTTCCTATCAATCAAACTTGGAAAAGGTTGGATATTGATTATTGATCAAAACAATGTCAATCTTATACACACTTCAATTTCAAGTGAATCAGCACATGCGTAGTTTGCTTTCCTTCAATTTTGCATTACTATTCCTACATATTCTGTGAATGGCATTCAAAGAACAAAAGTGTGTTTGGAATATAAAAAAAAACTATATACATTTGCATCATATAATCACCAATACTCTTCTTCAATGACCCTTGAAATTACGTATATATTAGTACATGTGTACCTGTATGGATGATGCTTTTGCTTCCAATGCGGAGTAGAACTCCTCATTGAGATTAATTTGAAGTGTCAGGTCAGTCAGGTTTTGCATTAAACACAGTGCTTCTGCTAGGTGATGCGATGAGGCTGAAGGGGTACACTTATAATCAATAAGCTTGAGAGTCTGGACCTGCATTCATGGTGAACATAATTAAGCATCACGTCTTTATATACATCATATGTTTTTTAAAACTAATCTCTCATTGTATTCTAACATTTCACAACAATTCTATTAATTACATAGTTGCATGTATAATAATGCAGACTGCTTGCATTGTTGCATTTGAGGTGAGACAGCTCAGTCGGTAGAGCAGTGGTCTCGTAATCCGGTGACCCCAGTTCGAAACGAAGGCGATGCGCTAGTGCCCTTTGGTAAGGCATTAATCCTCATTACCAGGTCCCTCGGAGAGGACCGAAAGCCGTCGGCCGTCTGGTTGCTTACTTACAAGCATTTATGCTTTCTTAGCAGTCAGGTAAAATAACCACGACCACATATACATGGTGCAATACAATTGTTAAGTCCCAATCCTAATAACACTCAAATTAATTATACTCTGAAATAAGCATTTGCTATAGTAGCAAATAACTCTGGATTTCATGTGCACAAGACTCCTAAGTCAGGAGGTTTGTTGCTTTGGTACAGTTCGGTAAATTCACGTCTTTATGAAGATTGGCTCTTAAAAACTAAATAACATATGTTTCCTATCAATCAAACTCAGAAAAGGTAGGATATTGATAATTTATCAAAACATTGTAAATCTTATACACACTTGAATTTCAACTGGATCAGCATATGCGTAGTTTGATTTGATTCCATATTTCACGACTGTTCCAATACATATGACCATTACTGCCGTTTCTGTCTATCAATGACCCTCTCCATGCAGTTACATTAGGACACACGTACCTGTATGGATGATGCCTTTGCTTTCAATGTAGAGTAGAACTCTTCAGTGAGAAGCATTACAAGTTTCAGGTCAGTCAGGTTTGGCATAGAACACAGTGCTTCTACTAGGTGATGTGACGAGGCTGGTGTAGAACGCTTGGCATCATCAAGCTCAAGAGTTTGGACCTGCATGGTTTGTCAATATAGTTAAGCAGCACGTCTATACATGCATATGTTTTATTTACTAATTTTTCATTGAATTCTTACATTTCACATGAATTCTATTAGTTCCATAGTTGCAATTATAATAATATTCTCACAAAAAATGATTGAATATATTTTATTTTCAAATTGTATTCTTGTCTATTGCAATTTAAAAAAAACACTAAAGTTTGAAGGGAAAGGTTGATATTAGAAAAAGCGTTTTTTATAAATATTTTATTAAATTATATATGTTTTCTTTACATGGCTTCCAACCTGTTTGCATTGATATGTCCTACTCATAATAACACTGAAATTAATAATACCCAGAAATATGCATTTGCTATTTTAGCAAATAACTCTGGATTTCACGTGCACAAGGTCCCTAATTCAGGAGGTTTGTTGCTATGATACGGTTTGGTAAATTCAAGTCTTTATTAAAATTGGCTCTTAACAAACCATATAATAATAATAATAATAATAGTGGCTACTTTTATAGCGCACAGGTCCACCTTTCGGAATAGGGTGCATACCGGTATTGATTATTGATCAAAACAATGTAAATGTTTATACACACTCGAATTTCAACTGAATCAGTACATGTGTAGTTTGCTTTCATTCCATGTATCATGACTGTTCCAATATACCAAGAAAGGCCTTTAAAACAGGGTGTTTGGAGAAAAAAACATGTAAATGTGCCCCATATAATCATTACTGCTCTTTATTTCTTTCAATGACCCTCAATGACATTTAAATTGGGACACAAATACCTGTATGGATGATGCCTTTGCTTTCAATGTAGAGTAGAACACCTCAGTGAGAATCATTTCAAGTGTCAAGTCAGTCAGGTTTGGCATGGAACACAGTGCTTCTACTAGGTGATGTAATGATGCTGGTGTGGGGTATTTGACTCCAACAAGCTTGAGAGTCTGGACCTGCATGGTTTGTCAATATAGTTAAGTAACTCATCTATACATGCATATATTCATTTACTAGCACTAATTTCTCATTGCATTCTTATATTTATCACCAACGAAATGCATAACACAGCTGTAATAATATTCACATTCTTAAAGAGAGGATTCATTGATTTTGGACTTGACTGAATTTGGTATCTTTGCAATCATAAACTAATACCGAGTAAGAATATTACATTTGTTTAACTTGTTAATTCTAGCGAAAATTATAAAAGTTGATTAAGAATGACGAAAAATCAACCCACTCCAAACCCCCAAAATAATGGTAATACATGTACATGCTGATTTTTTGTCACAGAATGCACAGCTGATCTGATTGACGGCGAGTGATGTAATTTGTGTGCAAATCAAATGTATTGCATTGAGTACCGTAACCATTCATACCCAATTTTGAAGTTGAACGTGTGGCCAACACATCCACAGCAACAACTACCTTTTTGTATTTTGAAGACACACCAGAAGGCTCCTCCATGGCATAGGTAATGGTTCTTAGCACTATAAATCAATTTTATAAATGAAAGTTCATGACATTTTCTATACAGAGCAAATTGGAGAGGAGCTCAAAGATACATCAGTGTTGTAAATATGTGTTCCACTGATGACAGCATAAAAATTCATAACTTTTGCATTTTTTAAATCGGATATCGCCCAAACTTTCCCTACTTTGTTTCTCATATTTTTTGGTTTTTATTAAAGCCAAAATAACATTAGGAAGGACTTCCCCTTTAAGTATGTTGTGATTTTCCTGTGTGGGAGTTTTTTGCAGAGCATTCAAGTTGTCTTATAGCATACAACTGTTTACATGATGCTCCCCGCCCACCCTCTAGGTTTCCATGGTTAGTATTCATACTTAGTGACGATTGATATATTCTTCTGTCAAAAGAACCAGCATATATTATGAGACATTTTAATTCCTTGAAGAAAAGTAAAGTGTAGATTAGAAAAGGGAAAGAGATGGTATTGGAATGAAATTGAATTAAACACTCATACATACATCACAAGTGTGGGTGGACTGCTCACCTTTGATTCTTTTCCTTTCCTTGCAAGTGTTTCAAAAAAACAATGATGGTATGCACCTTTATGAAGAGAAACTTCCTTCAAGGATGGTATGGAGCACATCATCTCTGCCACATCAAGTGACATAGTAGGTCCACAATTTCTCTCAGTACAGAGTTTAACCTGGATTAAAAGGACAAAGTGATTACTGATGTGATGCAGAATATAGATGTTCACTTGAATTGTTAGGCATACATGTGTAACCTACATGGGCGGGTGCCCGAGATGTTGTGCTAGAAACTACGTAGAGGAAAAGGAAATAAATAAGGGTACAGGCTGAAACTATTACCATGACATTTCATATCAAATTCCTATTTTTGCGACAGTAGGAAAATCTTATTTTAATAGTTTCCCATGTACAAACAGAGAATAAAAATAAAAGGAGAGTATAAGTCTAAAAACAGGTTTCAGAGGAGATTACTTAAGTTCACACCATCTGGTGCCTCATACCTTACTCATTTATAATTTTAATATATAGGAATACAATCACTAAATTAAAACATGGATACAGAGCAAAAATCTAGGCTCACAAAGGAGAAAAGCAATAAATTGTTGATAACCCCCTGTAAAGCGCTTCTAAAGGCACATCGTTGGATCGGTATATTGAGCGCTATATACAAAAACGGATTATTATTATTATTATGAGCACATACATGTATTCAGTCTTACCAAGGGAGAGTGAAGCAGAAGATTGGATGAATTGATCTCCAGTAATCTTTGTACAATACATGTATGTTAAAGTAGCCACACGAAGAATCAAATGTGTTTTGAATTGATGCAAAACTCATATCATTGCGAAGGGAAAGCCTTGCTGATCAAATACAACAACTCTTTTCTTCAAAATATGTTTGGGGCCCGCAGTAATCAACTCTCAAAAATGTTAGTTTGAGATCCAGATTTTCTGCCTTAATCAGTGGTCCTTTATAGAGCGTCAATATTTGTGACGTCACATACAGGACACGGCTGGCTAGCTGCAGACTGCTACACGGCACTGAGCTGTTTGTCCAGTGTGTGACGTCACTATTCAGAGCTCGCTACGCTCGTGTGTTTGGCTTATGTTCGGGGGCGCTTGGGGGTCTAAGAAGGTCTTTAAAAATTGCATTTCATGCCTTTCCATGATATCTATATGATTTCTCAGCAAATTATTCGCGTTTTTCAAGAGAAAATCTTTCCATCCATATGTAATTTGTTCTGATTTTCAGTTGTTAAGTGAATTTTCTTTGTGTAGCTCCTTTAAGAGTTGCAATATCAATAACACCAATTTTACACAGGGCCAATAATATCAAACAGATTCCATTGTGCCCTGTTGAACAAATATAAATCAAGAATTGGGACGTATATATATAACAAACAAATTGTTGAAATTTTATACATGACAAAAGAGTATATGTAAAACATACATGTACATGTAGTAAGGTTGGCTGTAACTAATCGAAAACATCAAACAGGAGGGTTGACAAAGTAAGCAAAGCTTGATAGCATGACTACCCTCAATGGATACATAATAATACAAATATGGAGAAAAAAATATTGGTAAAATGGAAAAGAGAGAGAAAACAAAGGAAACAAAAGAAAGAGGGGGTGTACATCAAGATTCACAGATGTATGTGGTAGTTGAATTTCACTAGATAAAAAAGAAGATGCACATTTGAATATTGGGTGGCCATTTGGGAAATATGTTATAGAATGAGAAGATTTGCAAGGTTTCAGGACAAGAATATGAATAAGAATGTGAGAACAGCTAGCTGGTTTGTAAGGACTGTAAACCTGGGCTTGCGAGTCGGAGCCTTGAAATGTGTGTATACAAAAAATATTTAGTCAGTATCCCAAGTAGGCCACTCTTTATTCATGTGTTTATTCATACCAGGTCATGGAAGGTCATAATCAAAGTTTCAAGAGGCAAAAGATATTTTTTTGGAAGGGATGAAAATGTACAAAGTGCAAACTATTTATAAAGTTCCCTTTCCTCAAATTTTATTTCATCTAAAAGGTATGGATGCACTGTGTATATATTATACGCACGTGCCAGTACAGCTCTTCAATGTAACTGCACTGACGTCCTCGTCAATGCCTTGAAAATTTGCGCATTCTAAATTATTTTTCCTCTTCCACTCAAATCACATTCGTTGTGCACGCAGTGCTTGTTGTTCCTAATTAGATCCCGTTCTGTATCCCAATTCCTTTCAGATTTTGTATGCATATTCTGTACTAGCTATCCCATTGTGTGCCCTGGACTGACTGTCCAGGCACCTTTTTGACTGTTTCAGATCCGTTTTCATGCCTTTTCAGCCTACCTTCATGTATCTCCACTATCCTACATTGTAACACATAAGCGTGGATGAAAAAGGGGAAAAAATGATCACAATGAAATGCACCTTCAAATGATACCATACATACATTATCTTGAAATTTCTGGGTGGTCAAACTCAGGGCATCTCATAGTCCGATTTTGAAAATCTGTGAAGCGGGACGTTTTAGATGCCATTTTATATCCTGCATTACAATGTATCGCACTATATGGGTCAAGTTTTAGTATGTTAGCATGCAAGGCCATATACATGTAGGCCAAAGTATATGGAAAACCATCCGTGTGTAATGACTAAGGCTGTGCACAACCGTGTAATGAGGTACCCGAGTACACTCCAGGCTTACAATTAATTATTAATTTTTTGTTTGTTTTTGTTTTTGTTGTTGCCACCACCATACCACGGAAGCAGTATCACAGGTCCGTCTCCGAAAACTCATGCAATTTTACTTCGAGTTGCAGTTGAAGGTGCCGATTTAATAATAATAATAACAGTAAACAATGCTGTTTTAAAAACCAAAGATGGCAGAATAATCCATTTTCCTCCGAGTCCAAACAGAAATCCAGACATTTTGTCCCAGTTTCTGAGTGGTGAGTTTGACAGTGATTGAGCTGGGAAACATTTTTACTGACAGTACCATGCCGGCGGCGGGCGCTCTCCTTGGCACGGGTAAGCGTCGGCCTGGACAGTGCCAGGTGACCGGGATTTTATTTTTAATTTTTTTTTGCGGCCGAATATTCGAGTACGAGAAATCGTACTCGTGTAGTTGTCAACAGTTCAAGTACTCAAGTATTCAACTACTCGTCGCAGCCCTAGTAATGACGTGTTCCTTGTTGCATGTTGTGTACATACAATCATCTAATTGCTTTATTTATCTGCTCAAATAAATAGTAATGCAGGCATCAATGCATGCATATCGTTGTTGTTTCCAAATTATTACTGTTCAAACCTCTTTGATTTGATTTGTACATATACGAGAAGAGAAACTTTTGGTTGGTAAAAGGGGCCATGAAGATAATAGAAAATGTGCTAGTCGAGATGCACCGTTCCATAATTATACCATTGTAATGTAAGAAAATTGCAAAGATGTAAGAGTAAGAACTTTTACAAAAATAAATGAACTAATTTTGTTTATAAAACTATGATTAAACTTACCACATGTGGTCCAATGAATGGATAACCAGCTACAGTGTGTGCTGTCATGTTTGGTGATATAGTCAGCACAATCTCCTCTGATGAAATCCTGTCCTTCACCAAGGCTGCTACATCTGGGTCCTGACTCTCGAAGGCTACATCAACAATGAAAGGTAACTCTGCTTCTATGTCCCACAAGTCCATGCTTAGTCCCTGAAGCATAGACTTCACTACATGGGTTGCAGTACATTTGTTCTGTGACACAGTGAAGTAAAGGAGATATCTAAACTCCTCCTTCCTTGGCAGCACTACTTTTCCAATCAGCCTGATGAATTCATTACGGTCTGTATCATATAGGGAAGCAAGATGGACTCCAGACATGTACTCCTGAAACAGTTTGTGAGGGAAGAAGACTGGCAATTGCACATAAGAATTCCCCTTATGTATGTCCAAGCTAGAGGTAATTCTGTCCTCCTGAGACAAAATCCCGACACGACAGGCAGTGTCCTTGGATTCTGGGCATATTTTGAAATCATCTTCACCGAAAACCAAGGTATTTTCTAGTAGACCATTGAGGGCCTGTTTGGCAATTGGTCCAAGGAGCTCATCAATTCTTTTCAAATAGGCATGGAGTGAGGGGCTGCCTACTTTCTTCACCTCTTTCTGAGCATAATGTTCTTTGAGAAAGGCAATCATTATTTTGAATATTTGAGAAAAAGTTGTCAATGATTTCATTTCCTTTAGTTTTTGCTCGTCAAGTTCTTTCCACATTAGACACAACATGGCTACATATATAGGATAGTGGGCCATGTTTTCAGCTATAACATCATTCTCACTGGTGAACTGGATAAGCTGATTTGCTTTATCATCATTCTTTGGAAAGTATTTGTGAATGTAAACTGACAAATTCTCTCTGTTGAAACCCTCGACATGAATGAATGTGTAGAGCTTCATTAGATCACCATGTGATCTAATCTCTACTGCTCTCCATGGGCGAGTGGTCACCAAGACTGGGCAAGAGGCAAGTTGATCTGAACAAAGAATATCTACAAGTCCAATATCACCCGTCTCAGATGAGCTTCCACATGCCCCTGAGGGGGTGACACTTGGCTGTGATGGCTGAAGTTGCATTTGATCAGTAGGCTGTGATTCACAAGATTCCGTCTTCATGATTTTGCAACTGACTTCGTCTAGCCCATCGAATGCAATGAATACCTTGTCAGGATTTGACCGGATATACTCAGTAATCTGTGAAACCGTTGCTGGATTATTTTTGGCCAAATAGGACTTTACAATCTCGCCAATAGTGTGTTGCTTAAATTCACGTAGAGGAACAATCAAGACCCACACAAAGTGACTGAAATGCCTCCCTTCAATCCAGTCCCAGGCAATCTTAGCACAAAATGTAGTTTTTCCAGCCCCTGCCTCTCCCTGAACCATGATCCGCTTTGGGAACTCTCCATTGACTTCGAGATCAAGGATAGCATTGTAATCTAGCATTAGCTTCTCTGTCCCATGTTCTTCTAGTAAGACGAGATTAGTATACATGTCTTTAAACTGCACAACAGAAGCAGGATTGAGAGGATCGGCTCTGATCTTACAGAGAGTTGACCTGTACTTGAACTTGAAATCATTTGCACACCGCTCAACCAGTTCAGGAGAAAGTGGTTTGGTCTGAGATTCAGCTGTAGGTTTGGTCTGTGATTCGAGCAGTCTTGACGGCCCTCCTAAAAAAAATAGATAATCCATATTCACATGAATACACGTCAACATATTTTTATACATCTGAAAGGATTGTAAAGGCCTGAGGCTAATAGTGTGACATAAAACTAGGTGCATTTACTCAAAGACACAAAGTCCTACATATTAGTCTGAATTTATATGACTTCATTCAACTTTAAGGGCATTTGAAATCTGAGAAATTTGTGTATACCCGGTACATGTAATTGTAGATGAAAATCACAGGAATCATTTTTCCTAGGACGTTTCAGCTATGTAGAGATTCCCTGACAATCACGCATCTTATTTTGAAAAACAAGACAAATATGACTGTATCTCCAGTATGCCTCCGCCTAAGATCAGGACTTGAATCAATCTTTAAATATCATAATCAGAACAAGAAGCCTTTATATATATATATACAAATACATGATGATTGATCTTTCTTTTTGACCGTAACCTGACAATTCAATATCTGATCACTTGTCTCCCTATGGTGACGCATACCATACATAGTTTTTTAATTTTCAATTTTCCAGCTAAATTAGCTCAAAGTAGTTATTGATATGGTGGTAATCGTTTCATTTTGCTGACCTTTGACCTTCTTAACCCAAAATATAAATTATTTTGTCTCAATATGGGGATGCACACCAACACAAAGTTTGAATTTCATGGCTCAAACCGTTCTTGAGACATTGCAATAATGGGGCTCAGACCCTAAAGATTAATTTATTTTGACCCTCATGGACCTTGACATACTTATCCCAAAATCTAATCACTTCATCTCACTTTGGTGATGCACGATAACACCAAGTTTGAAGTTCATAACTCAAGTGGTTCTTGACATATAATGAGGCTAAAACCTCTATTTTCAAAATTTTCCTCTATGACCCACTTACACCCAAATCTAATCAAGATTATTTTCCTATGGTGATACATACTATCAACAAGTTTGAAGTTCATACCTCAAGTGGTTCTTGAGATATCGTAATAGCAAAAGAGCAGTATGAATGGACATACAACTCAAAAACATATCCGGCTCCACCTTCGGCGGGCGAATGCATAATTACAGTTATCATAATGGGATGACGAAAATAATATAACTAAAGCTGGCATACATCAAACTCTGCTGTCGCTCAAAGTACTTGTCATTGGTGTCCAGAAAATATCTAGGATTAACAAAGTTAAATTAGTAAATTATATAAACATGCATGGACTTGATAAAATTTGACACTTTTATAAATTGGGGCAAATGAATATAACACAGATAATTCACTATCTCTATGGTATTTATTTTGTATTTCTTCTGGTGTAGCAAGAATGAGTATTTGTTTACCTGTGCTGTTTGAAATTGGAGGTCCATTGAGTAATCTGTCTGATAGGCCACCCAAGTCAATCTCTCGTAGTTTTTCTGCCAAAAGCTGCCGTTTGTTTGAGTGTGGAGGTTGCTGCATGACATTCCATTTCATGAAGACATCCATTAAGGCATTTTTGTAGTTCTTCAACTTCTCACCTAGGATTGACTGTAGCTGAGCATAGGGGATCCCTAGAGATATCCCTACATCATCGTAAGAAGATGGAGGGATGTCCCGGGCCAGCTTCAGGAACTCCATTTCAGTGACAGTACTGTCAAATGAATAATAAATTAATCGGTTATGATAGGATATTAGTTAGAGAGCATCCTATTGGATGAGAAGCTATCATGTGACTCTCAACATTGAATATTATGTACATGTACGTGCTCGAGTGGGTAATAGAACCTGGGGATATCAGCATATATTGCCTGTGATATTTGAAACATATTGCCTCAAATTGCAGGTGCGGGCGGTATTGTTCTGGCAAAGGTAATTGTTCCTCCAAAAGCACAATCTGGCAGTACATACAATAATGATGATGATAGCAATAATAATAACAATAAGAAACAGATTGCTACTACCGTATATAACGGTGTATAAACCGCACTTTTTTGCCGCCGAAAAAAATTCAAAGTCGGGGGTGCGGTTTATACACGGTACACCAATTTTTTTTTTTTAAAGTTTCAATTTATGCCCCTCCACCTGGCGCTATGCCTGGCAATGTCTCCCAGCTCGGTAATCGGTGTGTTGACTCACCACTCGGAAACTAGAACAACACTCAAATTTGTCTGTCATCTTGGTTTGAAAGTAATCTTTCTGATAGATCTCAATATGTAGTTTATAATAATAATTCCTCCAATTTTTCTTCTATTACATGGTGTACCACAAGGTACTATCCTAGGTCCCTACTGTTTTTTAATTTACAGTACCGTAATGATCTTACACACACAAACAAAAAATCTCAGCAAAAAAAAAAAAAAAAAAAAAAAATTTTTTTTTTTTTTTTTTAAGGGCGAAAAAGAGGGGTGCGGTTAATACACGAGGGCGGTTTATACAACGTTATTTACGGTACTTCTAATAATAATGATACCGGTTATGAAGTTTACATTATTATTACTATAACTGATGGTGATGATGATGAGGATGATTACCATTATTATTACTGTTAGTATTATCACTACTACTAATATACTACTAAGACTTCTACTACTACCACTACTACTACTATTATTAATATTATTACTTTCATCATCATGATTAGTATCTGTAGCATGCATAGTATTTATGCATATTTTGTATTCACATGATAACTTCAAGTGTCACATATAAAGAGAAGGTTGAGTTCTGGGAAAGGTGAAAATAATTTGTGAGCCTTTTCCTTCTGTGTAGGTTAGTGTGGAAGAGTACCCGTATCATAGAAAAAACATTCCTTGAAAAAGATGGCTCTTCAAATGCCTTCATATTCAAAATACGACAACTAATTTATTGTGGACCACACTTTCTTGCTCATGTTTGTGTAGTCCTATAATACACATTTCTGTGTCCTGTGCATGTGACTTTTAGCAAGACTGGGCAACATAATAATTTTGACGACAAAACCAAATACCCCTGGTATACACCAATATTTTTGCGCTACATGCATGATCAACCTTTCAAATCACTTCCACAATGTTTCTTTTGCAATGCAATCGCGTGACCAGAACTAAACTTTATTATTAATCCCCAAAGGTTACTAGTATATGGGCTTATTTCAAATCATCGGGTTGGGTTGGGTTAGGTGTTACCTGACCTTTTGCGAAAACATACCCCTTTATTCATGAATAATCAGGGGTAATGTTTGTGAAATAAAACCCTCTCATCTACAAATGGTCTGGTCCAATTTACCAGACACTTTGTGAAAACCCTACAGCAAATCTAACACAGATCGCATCCTGAACATACATCGTCACATGATCTTTTGTTTCAAGCAAAGTCGTGTAACGCAACCACCCGACCAGACGCAATGATTAGAAGGAGGCCAGTATATGCATACCTTTCTGCAGTGTTAGGACCTGGATTGGTTTCAACATCACCAGATCTCATCAAGAGGATCAGGAGCAGATAGAGAAGGCAGAATTCACTCATGGTGTAAGATGTAGGTTCTCATTTGACAACAGTTTTGTTCTCTGGAAAATGCTGATGACACAGGCAACAATACCTAAAAAAAATATTTATACAATATTGGATGGCTTTGAGTGTGCAGTGCGGCCCTGTAGGGTCCGTCAAACGCACTCTATCAAGAAAAGCCCCCCCGCTTGTCTCGAAAGTGTACGTCCACGCACCCTTTTGGGATAAGCAGGGGGGGGGGGGGGGGTGGAGGCTTTTCTCGAAAGGGTGTGTTCACTAGTCTTCCACTTCAGTCGTTTAGAATAGAATTAAAGGAATATAAATTTAAGTTGTTTAAATTAAAATAAACAAAATTGAAACAATTAAATAATAAAAATATTTTTTTATGTAAAGTAGCATTTAAAAATTTTCAGTAATAATTATTTGATTGTGTTTCTTGTTATTTATTGATCTAATTCTTATAAACGCCTGCTCTTCAAGACTACGTAAAAGTAGTTTTATTGGCGCTAGTTCAGAAGTCTATCCGAACTTTGACCCGTAACTCCGGTGTGGAGATACCCTACTAAAATAACCCAAAATGAAGTAAACATTCATCAAATGTCCAAATAAAGGTCATGATTTAAAAGTTGATATGTTTGTTACCCGTTTCGTGTCAATTTTCTTATCTTTTTCAGAGTATTTTTCCTAAAAACGGAGATTTATAATATGCACTTTCTCACGGGATTCACGGGGGGGGGGGGGGGGGGGGGGGGGGGGGGGGGGGGGTAGTGAGCACTTCAAATAATTTTTTTTACCTCAAACCCCCCCCCCCCCCCCCCCCCCCCCCCCCCCATTGAGCGAATACGGTCTCCCTCGAAGCAGTTCCCCAAAGTTTACAGCCCTGATTAGCATTGACTCTCTTAGACCGAAAGCTTCAGTCTCTGATATCGACGGTTGTTCCGCTGAGATTGCATCTGGCTCCTCTGACCGCCTCTATACATAGACTATACATTCTAACCCTCTTTATTAATAGCCAATTAGGAACGATTATCAATTCATCCAATTTCCAAACGATCTTCCTTTTGAATCATGAAATACTTCTTCCCCCTCAAAAGTGTCATTTGGCCAGTTAACCAAGTATTACATTCTTCCATCATGTTTAGTTAAGCATGTGTCATTAATGTCCCCTTCACTGTCTCTTTATACAGAGTCCCCAGCAATAACTCATGTGGACACTGGACAGGATGAAAAAGTTGATTCTTTATTCTCCCAAACTCCCTACCTTATTTAACAAGATGGGTGTATCCAGGGAATGCGGAAAATTTAAAACTTAAAATTTAAAAATAGCACCATCTTTGGTGAAAGCGTACAGTTAATGATTTCTGGTTCCTGTACCCAGCATCATCATGCGTGCGTCATCAGTTGGTGATGCACTGTGGGACATGGCTCTTGTAACATCAGGATATTGTGAGCAGCAGATGGCAGTAGATGTAGATTTGAAGTACTGTCAGGAGAATACCCTGCCTTTAAGATTTACAATGTTAAACTTTAGCAGCTGGATAAAATAATTTTCTTACTTGTGTGGACCACACTAGGAATGACACTGGAGTCCGACTGTGGAGTTTTGTGTGGAAGATTTGAAGCGCCGTTTCCTGGAATGTCTCCTGTAAAGTATTAAAAAATTATTGTAAACAAATTAGATATCGATCATTTGTGAAAAAAAAAATCATTTCTGTCTTTCTTTTCACTTTTTTTTAACAGTAGGAAAGAAAGGGTAGGAGTGCCATGATAAATTTAAGTCAACTCCTATGGTAGCTAGCACATGACAAACCATTTCTTGTATGGTAGTTGAGACAAGACAAACCAACTTTTTTTAATATATGCTATTAATTTAAACAAAATCAACCACAATCACAATATTTACAGAAAATGATAGATATGATTACAGTGCATTTTTTTTAAGGAGGTGAAATACACACAAAAGGGGGGGGGGGAGAAGAGAAAGAAAAAGAGCAGCAGGAATATCTTGAAACCATGTATACAGAACAATGCCATATAGATATGAATAAGCAATGCAGCTACGGCAAGTTGGAAAATATCAGGCCTCCTGACCAGGTATGAACTAGCCAACTGCGCAGGAGTACACCCCCCCCCCCCCCCCCCCCAGCTCAAGTGTCCATTGAGAGGGAACAACAAACCAACATGTATGGTAGCTGAGAAAAGACAAACAACCTTGTATGGTAGCTGAGACAAGACAAACCAACCTGTTGGACTTGATCTTGCACGTGAATGAGCCTCTGTACTGCTTTCTTGGCTGGACTGGTCAACTAATAAATAGAATAAACAAAACAAAAAAATATGAATGATAAATACTGGCACACACTCATGAAGTTCTAGGGGCATTACCATTTGGGAATGAGTAATCTAAACATGCTTTGATTGGTCAATAGTTTACTGTCTATCATGATTACTCTGGTATAAGGGGGTGTGGTGATACACAGTGCAAGTGACTGGGATTTGGGCCTATGAGTCATACATGTAGTTCTTGGAATGTGGTTCCTTGAAGTTAACTCTCTGGGGTGGTCATTCATGGTCAATGTTTAGACTCAAAGATAATGGGGTCAGTGTCTACGAATAATGGGGTACTGTCTGGGGATAATAGAGTACCGAAGCTATGACATCATAAAAATCAATTTTTAGAATTTCTCAATTTTGTCTTCATTTTATTGGCTGAGATATGACAATCTGAATAAATAGATTTCCTATAGGAACTCAGTGTTATTTTGCTCTGGTTCGTAATTTATGCTCTTTTGGAAAATGAAGAAAAAATTGAGAAATTCTGAAAATAGATTTTTGATGATGTCACACTTCACCACTCTATGGGGTTCTGTTTGAGATCATGGAAGTGGGGGAAGGTGAAATACATGTACTAAATAACACTATTTGCATCATGATTTCCGCGATTTATATATAGTTTTCATGAATAGAGGTGTGAAATCAAAGCTTGGATTGCGAGTTATTCTGGCCATGTACGCTGTACTGAATTTTGAGAATCGTTTTCTAAGTAAGTTTTCACAAACGGAAGTCAAACTATGAGACAGAGTGAGAGTGTTGCTTGCGCACTGTCGATCTCCACTCTGCATGCCGGCTAGCTACCCTAGAGATGGCGCTAGGAGTAGGAGATAGTGGCCGCTCGTAGTCGTGCTGCAATTGTTTCGGGGGACGATTTTAGGATTCTTATTGTAAACTGATTTGTTAGGGTGCATTCAGTCCACATTTAACTTGCATCAAGTAAGTTTTTTGTCAGATTTGTGCACATTTAGTGCCGGACATGTGATTTTTTTTTTAAACAGAACACGCTAATTCTCCAAGACCGGGCGCTCAAAATTTAAAAAAGACCGGCGCCTGGAACTCATTTTTCCCCATCTTACCGGGCGCCAAAAGTCAGGGACCGTTGGGTAAAAATCGCTGGAGCCTGGTTACGGAAAAGCTCGGTTCTAAACTATTTTTATTGCCAATGTCATTATGAATAATAAGTACAAATGGGCAAAAAACAATCAAGGCACATATTAATGCAACACTTAGCATCAATACAAGAATACGCAACTTTCAAATGCATACCAAGCTTTTTTAAAGCATTAGCCAAGACTTGAATATGCTACTTCGTACAATAACATCACAATTTCTTCCATATTTGAAACAAGCATGGAAAATGCCATCCCATACTCCATGCAAGTATACACATACTGTACTCTATCTAATGTACTTGGATCACAGCTAAAATAAAATATGTAATTTCTTAATTGTCAAGCATGTAAAATCATGTTAAATGTAAATGATGTATACACTTATAAACTACACATGCAGCTTTATCTCCTCTCTATATATCTTTACATGTACAGGCAAATATATGTACTGAATGACTCTGTAACACAATCTCAACTATTTTCACAAAATCAACTCAAGGGCATTTCAATACCCAATTGTATGTTCAAATGAAATCATGTTCGATTTACGTAATAGTAATACATCGTTGTCATGTTCCAGGGAAAAAAATATTTAAATCATTTCGGGGGCTACTTTTCAAGCTTGCTTGCATGAAGATAACACTCTTTAATTTGTTTTGCATTGAACTCTATGCAAATTTTTTGGGGCTCTTTTGAGCATTTCGGGGGTTAATTTGCCCCGAGCCCCGTGTATTTTTTCCCGTCATGTTCACATATTTCAGTAGGTGACGCGTAGGGCTATTGAAAGTACCTCAGGTTGATTTTTGAAAGCAGATGCTATCATGTTCTGTATACATACTTGGTAATAACAACAATTAAAAACACTGACATTATTAGCCACTTGACGGAACAATTCAAAGGATTTTTTTTAGTATGATGGGGGGGGGGGGGGGGAATAATATGGGGGGGGGGGGGGGTAGAATAACATGGGGGAGAGGAGATGGCTGTGATGAAATGAAAGCCAGATAACGAGTGAGATTAGCACATCATGTACATGTACATGTAGTCATGTACATTCTTCTTTATCTTGTAACGGTACATGTACAGTTAACTTAATTATTTATTATATTCATATATTTCATACCCCTTGCAAATTAGATAGTTTTTATGTTTTTCTTTATTAAAGAAGAAAAGGTGGACTGGTAGAATAAGCTGGATGTAAGCTTTAATATACACTGTTTATCATAACGGTGGAATATTTATTTTTACCCCAGTTTAGGGAAGGTTTTTAAAAAATTATTTATTTCTAATAGATCTAGATAATGGCATACATTCTCAGATTTTATTGAATATTAATTTGCGAGTGTTTGTTTTGCGTGACGGCTTAATCATATGTGTGCTACTATGCTAATCAGCTAAGGGACCTACGTCCTTAAGTCATAATTGACAGTAATGAGGATTAATGCCTCACAAAAGGGCACTAATATATAGCTGATCGACACAATTTTTATCCTGGGGCCTCATAGTAACGAGGCCATTGCTTAGCCCCTGAATCATGACTGTACGCAGTGTTTGCTAGGGTACGCGGCCCCTTCCACAAATCCCCCAAAACGAAGAAAATGCAATAAATTGTCAAAAATTCATTGCATTTTCCCCCGGCCCCCAACTGGAAAAATTCCTCTGTAGGGCCATGCATTATGGTTCAAGGCATGGCCACACAGAGGAATTTTTCCTGTTAGGGGCCGGGGGAAAATGCAATGAATTTTTGACAATTTATTGCATTTTCTTCGTTTTGGGGGATTTGTGGGGGCGGCCGCGTACCCTAGCAAACAATGCGTACAGTCATGATTGAGGGGCTAAGCAATGGCCTCGTTACTGTGAGGCCCCAGGATAAAAATTGTGTCGATCAGCAAAATTAGTGCCCTTTTGTGAGGCATTAATCCTCATTACTGTCAATTATGATTTAAGGACGTAGGTTCCCTAGCTGATTAGCATAGTAGCACTCATATGATTTAGCATTCACGCAAAACAAACACTCGCAAATGAATATTCAATAAAATCTGAAAATGTATGCCATTATCTAGATCTATTAGAAATAAATAATTTTTTAAAATCCTTCCCTAAACTGGGGTAAAAATAATTATTCCACCATTATGACCAACAGTGTACATGTATGACATTCTCAAGAAACATAATTCAGGACAAATCAACTTTTCACATACTTGTACTTTCACTATACAATGATTCTTCATAGTTCATATAACGTTTCTCTGTATGAGTTTCATACAAATTTTCTTCAGTCTGAACAGACCATATACTGTATGTTAGTCCCATGTCATTTACACCAGCTTTATTTCTCTTTCTAATAAACTTACAGGTACATGTAAATTATCTAAGGGCGTGTTCATGCTTCACTTTTTCTGGCCAGAATCAGGCATCTGTTACGCGTTTAGTTTAAAACACGGTTGCGTCCATGCTTACTTTTGTAGAATCACCGAAAAACGGCGATCACGATCGCCGATTGTAAACTCACAAAAAGATGCGTTTACAATTTGTAAACGCGTTTAAATGGAGTCAACGCACTGACCTCTAGTGTGTCTATGTAGCATGCACAGTGAAGGTTTGCGAATCCAGCTGGAAGACCAATTAAGGCCACACAAGGAGAATTGCCTGGATGAGCCAGAGAAGTAAGCATGAACAGTACACCGTGGAACTGCGATCACGATGAGCGTTTACGATGAGCGTTTCAGGGTGCGTTCAATCGAATTTTCGAAGCTAGAATCACAAACATGAATCACAATTCAAAACGCCGTTACAAAAAGCAAGGTCACTGCGGTTTGCGTTCAAGCGATTTTTCATCAACGCTGATTCTAGCTCATTGCGAGCCAAACCACTGCGCATCACACTGCGCAGTATGGCCCAGGAACTTCGGCGCGCGCTTTCTGGAATTGTTTACGGCCGACTGTCGACTGCTGTTTTGAGCATAGATCGCAATAATAAGACAAAGAATGAGAAGGTGATAGAAGGAAGAAACAAAGAATAACATAAGGAAAGACAGAAAGATAAAGTCGATGGAATGATTAAAACAAAGAATAACATAAGAGAAGGTGAAAGAAGGAAGAATCGAAGAATAACATAAGGAAAGACAGAAAGACAGAAAGAGAGAGTGAATGAATGCTTAAAACAAAGAATTACATAAAAGGTGATAGAAGGAAAAAACAAAGCATAACATAAGAATAGAAGGAAGAAACAAAGAATAACAAAAGAGAAGGTAATAGAACGAAAAAACAAAGAATAACATAAAAATAGAAGGAAGAAACAAAGAATAACATAAGGAAAGACAGAAAGATAATGTGAAAAAAGGAAGGAACAAAGAATGACATAAGGAAGAACAGAAAGAGAAAGTGATAGAATGATTAAAACAAAGAATAACATAAGAGAAGGTGAAAGAAGGAAGAATCAAAGAATAACATAAGGAAAGATAGAAAGAGAAAGTAACAGAATGATTAAAACAAAGAATAACATAAGAGAAAGTGATAGAATTATAAAAACAAAGAATAACATAAGAGAAGATGATAGAAGGAAGAAACAAAGAATAACATAAGGAAAGACAGAAAGAGAAATTGATAGAATGCTTAAAACAAAGAATTACATAAGAAAAGGTGATAGAAGGTAAAAACAAAGAATAACATAAGTATAGAAGGAAGAAACAAAGAATAACATGAGAAAAGACAGAAAGAGCAAATGATAGAATGATAAAAACAAAGAATAACATAAGAAAAGGTGATAGAAGGAAAAAAACAAAGAATAACATAAGAATAGAAGGAAGAAACAAAGAATAACATAAGGAAAGACAGAAAGAGAAAATGATAGAAGGAAAAACAAGGAATAACATAACGGAACAGGCCACGATGGTATAGTGAACGCAAATTGCATGCAAAGCGGGCGCGCGGTTTTTCCCAAACCGGAAGAGGCTTCGTCATACAATCATGATTGAGAACTCCGTCCGTTCAATCGAATTTTAGCGACCGTGATTCTTTTGAATCATGATACAAAACGCATCTTTTTCAGCGTTTCATGTTTGTGTTTTCAAACACGTTTATTTTTACGACCGACGAAAAAATCGCTTGAACGCATTGCGTTTTAAACTAAACGTCTTTAGAAACCGTGATTCTAGGGTGAAAAAGTGTCGATTAAACGCACCCTCAGATCGCTCATTCTACCTTCAAAATCAAGCATGAACGCGCCCCTAAATGTGAACCTTGTTTTTTGCAAAATTTAATGACCCTCCTAACATGTGGTTGGGACCATGATCTAAACTACATGTATGCATGTAAAATAACAATATCTGTACAGACATGCATGGCAGGACTTTGCAACCAGCTCCCCTTTTCAAGGATACAGGCTTAACCTTTCCCCATACCAGGGGTCACATTATTGCTTTGAGGTAGAAACTAGAATGACCCAAAACTTCTAGCTACACTCTAAAAACTGAAATGTTAAATCACTATTTCAAAGGGCAGAGGAGTGACCACTTTTTCAAAATGGTAGAGTAAAAACACTTTGAACATGCTGGATTCAACATTATAAAGGTTCCAGCATGTTAAAATTATCAATCTGATGTTTTTAAAAGAGTGGTCACTCCTTAGCCCTTTTAAATGGTGATTCAACATTTCAGTTTTTAGAGTGTTTGTTCACATTTCACAAGGTCCTATAGTTTCGAAACTGTAAAGGGCAATCCAACCTTTGTAATATTCTCATTTGCATGAAAGCAGCAAAATAAGAGATACAGAATGGCACAAAGTTTGAAATAAACCAGACCAAAAATAAGAGTTATTTACATTTTTGAAATATGAGATAATTTTTGTAATAATACACATTTGCTTGAAAGCAGCATATTAAGAGGTACAGAATGGAGAAAATTTGAAATTAACCGTACCAATATATTGAATAAGAGTTACAAATATTTGAAATTTGAGATCACTTACTCTTTGCTAATCTCAAATTGGCAATTTGGTTAGTGATTAATGGACAACTCTCCCGTTTGTCATGTACACCAATATTATTCATTTCCATTGGCCTTTGTTGAATACTTTGAGATGTAATTTTAATATGTCACTTTCTCAAGACTCATAAATCGGGAAAAATAAAAATAATTCACATACCAGTACTTTCTGTACTTATAACATTTACACAACTTGGAATAAGGGTATAAATGATTTAGTTGTTATGCTAGTGCCTATTTGTACCTTGAAAAGGGATTGTTGAACTCCCTGGCAGTTAAGAATTTTATCAGGATCTAACTAATCAGCTTTTCCTCCTTGAATTATATTCCACTCCTTATATCAACGTTTACATTAATAAATGTTTATTAAATGAGAATGATAATTACTAATTTGACAAAAAATGCCAATTTGTACACAAACATAGCAATTGCATATTCAACACTCGATTGCCAATTTAAAGACTGGTGGTGTGAGGGGAGGGATCGCTTTAACAAGTACGCCAGGCTGCATACAGTATGTCCCAAACACCTTTTCCGCTCACATGAATACATTCACCTTTTGCAGCACAAACCAATGCAAGGAGGTGCGTAACAGAGTAGTGTCTGGACAGGGAGACTATGCCCGGCAGCTAACCATGTAAACGATCATCGGATCGGACACCGATCCGATCAGGGGTGATCGGATAATAATTTCCGATCGCCGATCAATAAAAATGATCAGAAAAAAAATCGGCAGAATTTTTTTTTTTTTAATGCCGAAGATTTTCAAGTTTTTGGCTATCAAATGCTTTAAAGAAATTCATAGCTGGGATTATTTTGTCTGCATGTTTTGCCTCTCCTCTTAGACCAATATTATTAATTTCAAAGTCATGAAAAGGCACTAAATATCAACAAACATGGTCTACAACAACTCCACATGACAAAATAATCCCAGCTATGAATTTTTTTAAAGCATTTGATTGCCAAAAACTTGATACCGATACCGATCAAAGGTGCGAGGGTGTCGCTCCGATCTTCCGATCCAATCAGAGCCCCAACTTACAGGGTTACCGGCAGCCCAGTGGACTTTGATCAAACAAACGAGGTACCAATATCTGAATGTTGGAACATTCAGAAGGAAGCTAGTACCTTTATACAAAATATGGACGTCTGCCGGGGGCCCCTCTGCTGCATGTGGCCCCTGGGGCAGGTGAAAAGGAGTCTAAAAATGTGTTTGATCAAATGAACAGGGTACCGTGCATTTTGGGGCCCCCATATGCAGCAGAGGGGCTCCAGCAGCAACTATATAAATTTGGATACACTATGTATAATACTCAGATATACATTAAGTACATGTACCTCATTTGTTTGATAACTCCATTGTTCCCTTGCTCCTTTGCTATCCAAATGACACTTTTTGAACGATACACTTTCAGACATGAAATAGTAACCCACCTCAAAATGCAGCTGCACAACTTTGCCAATAAATAAAAAGCCAGAGGAAGGGGGCAGGGGAAGTAGGGGAAAAACCACGAAAGAGCCCCTATGCCTACTCATTCATGTACTGTTTGTCTCTGCATTATATGATACAGAAGCATGCTCCGCTTAAAAAAAACGGCATCAATTATGCCCAGGGAAAAAAATATTAAAACAATTTTGGGGGCTACTTTTCAAGCTTGCTTGCATGAAAATAACACTATTTAATTTGTTTGGGGGCTCTTTTTGGCATTTCGGGGGCAAACTCACCCAGAGCCCCCTGTGTATTTTTTCTACGCCACAGCGATTGTTTTTATGCAGATTAATGTCTTGAGTCTGAATGAGGTTTACTGTAATTATGCACATGCTAATGATGGGTACATACAATCTAAATATCATCATCTATTAAGCCCAGCACTCAATACACGATATGACTGCAATCCAATTCTCAACAAAAATGGCAATTATATTAGTTATAGAAATCTAAACAATGGACGTTTCGCTGATTTAGGTTGTAAATAATGATAAGAATACTCACAACCAAAATGTTGGTGCCTTCAAGCTTTCTTGTCAGAATAGGCATTAAAAAGTAGACAATTGTACGACTGATCTGACGTCATTACGATTCTGAGCCGATTTAGCTTTTCCTCTTTCAAGGAAGCTTGGAATTCCCTAAAATGCAAATTTCGTTAATCCCAAGACTATTCAGATCCTCGATCATTAAGATTTTACTATGTTTAAATGTTCATGTAAAAGTTGTTGCAATTTTGTCATAACCGGATTACAGTTGGATTGTGTAGTGTATGCTGGGCCTTTGGCAGGATTACAACAAAGGCAAGCTGGTATCGGGGTTAGCATCAGGATGGCAATTTATTAGCCAAACTTACCGTCATTTCTCTCAGGTACAACCTGCTCGGCATGTTTCTCACAAATGCCTAATTTCAAGAAAAAGTTTTGTCATAAAGGGTGCATTCACACTACCAAGCCTCTTATCAGAATTGAAAGGTACATCACCATTTCATCGAACACGATAATTCTTCATTTGAAAGGGAAAACTTATTCAACATGATTACACTTCTCTTCTGTAAAATGTGTCTACGACTGCAATGAACTATTTAGGATCTTCGAAAAGGCTTTGGTAACGTTGTTAAAGAATTATTTTCCATTCTATTTAACTCTTTGTAAATCATATCCAGTTAAAGTGCAATTTTCTTAGAGAAATTATATTTATTATTGTTATTTTTTACTAGAGCTCTAAATACTGTTTACCAAAAAATAAATGATAATTAACAAAAAATGACCAAAATATGAGCTTGATTTTGAGTCTTACCCAGTAGGTCCCCCCAGTCAGTCAGGTCTTGTAAACTTTCACAGATAACAGGACGGACATCAGGGCTAGCTCCTTCCGATGCCGATGAAGATTCCATCCCAATCCACCTCAATCATGCCCTTTAGGCTTAGCTGGATAGAAAAAGAAAATGACTGATCAATCCACCTCAATTCTGCCCTTTGGCTTTAGCTAGAAAACAGCAGTGTTAAAAAAATTGATTAAAAAAATTTGATTAAAAAAATATTATGATATTGATATGACTAGCTGACAAATCTGAACTACAGTGTATGAAGACAAAAAATAGGGGTGAGAAGGAGAAGAAGAAGCAGAACAACAGCAAGAAAGAAAAAAAAACAGAAAAGGAACAAAAAGAAGAATACTTGGCATCAGTTCAGAACTGTGACCATACTTTGAACTTGCGACTCTGGCGTCGGTATGTACTTGTATTGTGCAGCCGTTTGCCTAACTCCAGGGAGCTCCGACGCCGACGCCAAAGTTGCTAACTGAACACACGCGCGCGCCCGCACCTCACCGTCGTCAGTATGGTACATACATGCAATTGTATTGTGCTGCAGTTTGATGTGAATCCAGTGAATAGGAAGTCTTCGATTTTAGGAATAATACTCCGAAAAAGATAAGAAAATTGACACGAAACAGGAAACAAACATATTGACTTATAAATCATGACCTTTATTTTGACATTTGATGAATATTTACTTCATTTAGGGTATTTTTTAGTAGGGTATCTCCACGCCGGAGTTACTGGGTCAAAGTTTGGCTACACTTCTGAACTAGCGCCGCTAGGTTTACCAGTAAGGGGCGCTGGTCCGAGAATGAGGATCGTCCTCATAAACGCGGACAAAATGCGTCCTCATAAACAAGGATCGTCTGCATTTTCGCGGACATTTTTTTTTTATCGGCGCTCTGCAGGTTTCGGGTTACTGAACCGCCCGCTGGCAATGCCAAAAATGGATTCCCCGGGGGAAAATAACCCTAGTTGACCGTCTACTTTTATGGGTTGTCCGTCTTCCCAAGGATTTATTGCTCATAATGTGAAGGTCTCTGTACAAAGTCCATGTAAAATGCATCAAGAAAATCATCCCGGAATCCTTTTTTTGCATCGCCACTGTGCCGATCAAAAGTATGAAACGTCTGCCTTGTTTTTGAGTATGCATCGGTTGGTGTTTACAAAGACGATCCTCGTTTAAAGGGATCGTTTAACAATGTTAAATCTGATATACACGGCCCTACGTGTTATCAGTGTTTGTGATATGGTGTAATATTGAAGCCCTAAAAAAATTGCGCTTCAAAATGATCAAGAAGTGCCTCAAAAAAGTAAAAATCTTTGAGTCACCGGTTTTACCATACTCGTTTTTCCCAATAGACTGTAGTCAGTAGGGGCGCTGGTCCGAGAATAAGGATCGTCTTCATAAACGATGATCGTCTTCATAAACACGGACCGATGCGTCCTCAAAAATAAGGACCGTCTCCATTTTCGCAGACGTTTCATATTTTTGATCGGTGCATTGACGATGCAAAAAAACAGATTCTGCAATGATTTTCTTGATGCATTTTACATTGACTTTGTACAGAGCCCTTCACATTATGAGCAATAAATCCTTGGGAAGACAGACAACCCATAAAAGTAGACGGTGATCTAGGGTTATTTTCCCCCAGGGAAACCATTTTTGGCATCGCCAGCAGGCCGTTCTGTAACATGAAACCCCCAGAGCGCCGATGAAAAAAAACGTCCTCGAAAATGCAGACAACCCTTATTTTTCAGGACACATTTTGTCTGCGTTTATGAGGATATCCTTGTTTATGAGGACGATCCTCATTCTAGGACCAGCGCCCCTACTGGTAGAGTAGAGTCTCCGGTTTGCGGCATAGCCCGGTTTGCGGCCAGGGGTATCAGTATTCCAAATAAAATAAATATGACTCGATAATAATCATTGAAACCTACCGTGGATCCCCCGGTAAGTTCTGCTTTGCCGAAAACGTCCGTAGCAGATGCTCCTGTCGGTACGGAGTATCCGTCAGCGATGTCGGAAATCTACGGCACCAGTCGGCGATGAAAATTCCAGCAGGTGCTAACTTTTAAGTTAAGAGATCGAGGCATGACTAGATCAATATTGTAGCTCTATTTGTCCGATATTTGTCCGATTGGAGGTGAAATTTGATGTTTTTGTGGAAGTATGATGGCTGTGGTCTGTCTCCTATCGCAGATATTTTGATTGTGCCACCGCATGCCCAGTTGCATGGGGTTTGCATGGGGTGACCGCAAACCGGCACGTAATTGCGTGTTTTTCTGGTTTGCGGCGGGGGGTGTTAATACACACATAACATGCGGGATCGTGTATGATGGTATGTGTGCTGATGTGTGTACCCGCTATGACCCGATAGTTTCTAGTAGTACGTACCCCCGTATGGGATGATCCATTCGAGGAAAAGGTGAAATTGTTTAAAACTTGAAAAATTTACCGTAGCAACAGATAAACATGAAAATTTGGGTTACCCGTAGTAATTTGGTATATGCTTTGATCGTGACGTAGCGCATAAAGCTTTGTGACGTACGCGTGCCCGCAAACCGGGTAATGCGTGCCCGCAAACCGGGGAACTCTAAGCATATGAAACGTGGTCAATGCTGACCACGCTGTGGGTCAGTTAGGTTATTTGTGACTTCTATTTAATAAGTAAGTATATGAACTCTATATTGAGGGTATTGAAGTATTCTGTGAGTATTTGCATAAAAATAAAATCGGCAGTTCCCGCCCGATCGGCCGCACACCGGAGCCAGTACTCTAGTGTTATGAAAACCGTCAGGGGAACGGTTTTCAAAATTTGTAATTTGAATCATAAATATCTTGATAATCAGACAGGCGATCGGCTTGTAAAAGTCACGGGGTTCCTGACTGACCTAAAGGTTTATAATTATCATTGCATCATGAGCTAAATCCAGAATTTTGTTTCAGAATCTGAGACAAAAACAAAGTTACCGGATCCCTTTAAGAAGACGATCCTTATTCTCGGACCAGCGCCCCTACTGTTTACTAGGTAATATTAATATCACATTTTGTGTTACATGTATCACCTAGCTCTTAGGCCAGGACAGGGACCAAGCCTAGGCCGATTCAATATCAAGTAGCAGTCTTCCGACCTATAAAAACCCTAGCGTATCTGTCGCTTTACCACGAGCCCGCGCCTGGCCTGCTGAGCTGAGCTGTGACTCTGCCTCTGGCGCTCGGGCCACATGCATGGGCCATGGCCATGTATTGGAAGCTCCATTTCCTCGCGTTTAATTCACTCGCTTCCCCTTTATTAAACCGTAATTTCCAAAGCCACACAAACACAATCGAAGACACAAAGTACTCATAAAACTTGAGATTTATTTAAATGTTAATAATAATCTTACCATTTATCAATAGTCTGGAATACGAGGATCTCCGGTCTTTCTGTTCATGGTTGGTCTAATTGCGCTATGTACCGTACGTCTATTATGCGCAATTCTTATGCTGCACCTGCGATGTGTGTTCAGTTGGATCGTTACAGTACGTCGTTTTGTGTGTACTTCTTCCCGGATCCTTGCAATCATCTGAACACGCACGTACCCGCATTGTTTGTGTCGCGGGCACTAGAGGGCGATTATCACAATGGCATTTGCCTCGAAATGAAAAGAAACATATAGATTATGTCTACGTCTACCTATCTAACTTTGATGACATATTCTCTTTTTATTTTGTAATTACAAATGTCGGAATGTCATTTGTAGGTCTACATCTTAATGCAACCCTTTCACTTTTATTCAAAATTTCAAAATTTCATTTAAAGGTCTGGATAATGTGCATTTTTATTCTGTTTCGATGTTAATTGTTCCGTTTGTGAGGAGATTGAACTCTACCGTCAAAACATTCATTTTGGACTGGTGAGCAATTTCTTCCTCATAATTAATTGAACTTTTTCGGATACCTCTAACAGGTTAATACCTACGTATTACCGGATCAATCTTATCACTGTGAGTAAGAACAAGTTATAAATAATTATTAAAATACATGTACGTATACCCTACTTCATCAATACCTACATGCACTTACAGACTTCGGTGGTATTTAAGCGCTTTATAACTTCACGTTTTTATTATTATTATTACTAGTGCGCTGACCACTTGTTGAAAAACAACATATAGGAGCAGTGACTATGTCCTATCGAATTAGTTTTTGTTAAATAGAAAGTGAACATGAGAAATGAAAAAGGGTGGAACGAGGAAAATGCTACTAACTTTATCATCTTGTCTTACATTATTTTGTTGGATACTATAGAGTCCACAGTTTCGGGGCAGGCATGCTCAAAACCCCGTTTATATAATAATATTGGCTGATAACAATTTACAGATGAAGAATAAATAATAATGATGAGCTGTGGTAAAGTCTGATGGTGACTATAATTATGTATTCTGTGAATGTGCCTCGAATCCCCGCTCGAATCATGGACGGTCCATGATTCGAGGCAGATTCTTAGTAGGTCCATGCTCGAAATTAGTCTCTTGGCTATCAGGTATCTATTCGGAAGCCTTTTTACTGGAGTTGTCGGTGTCGTTTTGTTGGCTTTATAGCAGTACTAGCGGTTCTAATACTATATGGCTCATTTTAATTGAGTAGGATGCGCATATTTTGACGCATAACAATATTTTTTTTCTTTCAAAATCAATTAAACTCATTACTTGACAAAGCCCAGAGGGCGAAAATTTGATTCTCTCTCTCTATACATTTCATTAATTTTTTTTAAATCCGTCACCTCTCTCTCTCTCTCTCTCTCTCTCACTCTAATCATCCCCACAACTGCCCCCCTCTCTCTCTCTCGATCCTCCACTTAGTTCTGTCGCGGTATTATCTCTCTCATTTCTGACGCCCCCTCCCCATCCCACTTTCTCTCTCTCTCTCTTTCTCCCTCTCTCTATTTCTCTTTCTTCGTAGTCTCTCTGCATGCAACCCTATTATAAACATATGTATATACATGTATATATACAAATAAATAAATATCATCCATCTC
Organism: Strongylocentrotus droebachiensis; assembly: GCA_035222895.1. NCBI lineage: Eukaryota > Metazoa > Echinodermata > Echinoidea > Camarodonta > Strongylocentrotidae > Strongylocentrotus > Strongylocentrotus droebachiensis. The sequence goes on from JAVYIG010007520.1 coordinate 48,630, forward strand.
TCTTTGTATCCGTCATCTCTCTCTCTCTTTCTCTCTCTAATCATATTACAGTCCTCTATCAGTGTCTCTATATCTCATTCTCCACTATTCCGTTTATTTCTGTCCCGGTACGGATCCGTCCAATTTCTGCCCCTCTTTTTCTCGTCCTTCTCATTCTCTCTTCAACAATAATTGATGGGTTCTCCCCCTCTCTTCCCATTTTAATTTATTTCTCTTGGTGTCTCTCACTATTTGTTTTCTCTCTCTCTCTTCCTCTCAATCTTTCTATTCTCTCTCCACCACCCTCATCGTCTTCTCTCTCTCTCTCTCTAGCTCATACGTACCCATTCCTCCATATTTCTGTTCGGGTATATCTCCCGTATTTCTGATCCGCTCACTTCAATTCCTCAACTCCCCTTCCCCCTTTCCTCCCAGTCTCTCTGTAGTCGTTAATATTTCTTTTTTTTCCTCTTTTTTATCACCCTATGCTCGTTCTCTCTCACTCCCCCTATCATTCCTTTCTACAGGTACCTCTCTCTATTTTGCCCTTCCCCCTCACCCTTCGTCATATCTCTCTTCATCAATATTGATCTCTCTCTCTCTCTCACCCCGCTCCATCTCCTTTGTGCTCCCACTTTCTCTCTTTCCCTATGCTCTGTCACTGGCTGTTATTTTTTTGACGAGTTCCCCTTTTATTGATCTTCTCTCTCACTCAACTATTTTTTTTTTAGCATCTCCCTTTTCTGCTTCTCTATATTTTTGTATTTTCTTGCTTCCTCCCTTTGAAGTTTATATTTACGTGTCCATTTCTCTCATCTCTCCCTCTCCGCGCTCCTTCCCTAACCCCCTCTTTCTCATCTCTCTCTCCCCTATCTCTCTTTTCGTCTTCCCATGTCTCTCCTTAATTTCACATCAGGCAAAGAGATCAGAGATTCAGATAGTATATTTAAATCTTCCTTTTTTTATTCATATTTTTATTACAAACAATTGACATCAATAGGCCAGTTCAGTCATGTACACCAAATGTATGCATCAACCTGTTAAGAATGTATCTCAATAGTCTGAATTCAAATTGCATACATTGGTTGTTGCTAGGTAGGACAAACATTATGGCTTGCACAGTTGTGCAAATATAACAGAATATTGAGTGTCACATGACACCATTTCAGCTAAAGGGATACAAGGATACTCGCTAACAAATACACTATCATCAAACTACAACTAGTACATTCTTGTGTTTCCTTTGTAAATCAAAGTATTGAAATATCTAAGGCACTGCAAAATGTATTACAGTAAGTCATGACCATCCGTATTACATAGAAAGACCTGTTTAGTACATCCTTTTGCATGACATAATTTAAAATGAACTCACAGATTTGAGCAATTTGTATCGTTTATTATGAAAATCAGAGTGGATTATAAACATGAAATCAAATAATCAGGAGAGGATGGTGATCAAAAGGCAAGGTGACGGAATGCTCATAAGAGTATATCTACGTCTGTAGCTTATAAGCCAATCAGGAATGCAAACTTACTAAAATATAAAACGTATTTACAAGCCAAGTATATACAGGTTAAAAATAAATTGCATAATCATAATCATAATGATGCAAAGAAAAGACTGGAATATGTATCATCAAATTTAGTTGAAATCCAGGACTGAATACAATCGTACAATTATAGCAGCATATTTATATGTACACTGGAATGATTTAAAGAAATCCAAGAAAATGTTTCCTCAAATAGATCTATTATGTAGTACTGGTGGCTGTAGTTATAACATGTATAAACAATTATCCATGTCAAATCAAATATCACACTGATTACTCAGGCATGTTACATTGACAAAAGGGACATGTATCTTAACATTACAGCAACAAATTTACATGTATACTTGAATGATGTAAGGAAAATCTTGGAAATATTTCCTCGACTAGAATTATATAGTACTGATTTATTATATAAATAGTACTCACTACTGGATGTATTTCTAAATTTACAAACAACAATCCATGTCAGATAAAACGTTACACTGATAACTCAGGCCTATGACATACACTCTTACCAGACAAAGCTAGTTCTCAACTATCATATCTATCAAGTTTGCTAACATGATATGGCTCTTAACATCTGGTTCATTAGATTGTATTTAAGTATACATTTATTTGTATTGAACATTCAATTCAATTCAATTCAATTCAACCTCATTTATTTAATTCTCGATTAAAAATTTCATTGATACAAAATAATTCAAAATAATTCAAAATAATTCATGAACAAATTTAGAAAATGAACTACATAAATAAAGCCCTTAGGCCTTGTACAAGCATAGCTCCCAAAGCATTCATAGCATAATGTAAAGCAAAGATTAAAAAACAACTAGATGGAACTTCAACTGCGCGCAGTCGAAATGATGCCTCCGTCATAGAGCAATTTTACAAACCAAAACAGAAGAAATTTTTCAAATTCAAGTTCAATTGTAATCCATTAATGGGTTCTCAGAATATCGTGATTACAAGCAATTTCTCATGTACATATATGACCCTTTGATCTTTGACCTCATGACCCTAAAATCTACTCAGTTCATTGGCTCTGCAAGATGTCCAGAGTTAAATAGTAATCAATCTGTCAGTTCTAATGAGAATGCGTTCACAAGCTATTTTTGCATACATAATGAGCCCATGACCTTTGACCTATGACCTCATGACCCAAGAATCGACTCAGTTCATTGGCTCTGCAAGATACATACATGATCTAAGTTTGGCAGGAATCCATCAATCTGTTCTAATGATAATGCGATCACAAGCTGTTTTTGCATACATAATGAGCCGCATGAACTTTGACCTTGACCTCATGACCCCAAAATCTAATCAGTTCATCGGCTCTGCAAGTAACATACATGACCTAAGTTTGGCAGGAATCCATCAATCGGTTCTTTAGATAACGCGATCACAAGCTATTTTTGCATACATAATGAGCCCTGTGACCTTTGACCTTTGACCTCGTGACCCCAAAATCTAATCAGTTCATTGGCTCTGTAAGATACATACATGACCAAAGTTTGGCAGGAATCCATCAATCGGTTCTTCAGATAACGCGATCACGAGCTGTTTTTGCATACATAATGAGCCCTGGGACCTTTGACCTTTGACCTCGTGACCCCAAAATCTAATCAGTTCACCGGCTCTGTAAGATACATACATGACCAAAGTTTGGCAGGAATCCATCAATCGGTTCTTCAGATAACGCGATCACGAGAACGGGACGTACGGACGTACGTACGTACGTACGGACGTACGTACGTACGTACGTACGGACGGACGGACAACCCGAAAACATAATGCCTCCGGCTACTTCGTAACGGAGGCATAAAAATGATATTGACATGATCAGTGACATTTTGATAAGATAACTTGAAATATTACATATTTACTTTAAGGTAAGACCAGTTCTGGTCATGCGGTTGTATTGTGAAAGAAACGTTGTGGAATCGATCAGAAAAGGTTGATCATCTAGCATATAAGTATTGGTGTGTGCTGCAAGGTTCTGGAATCATCAAAATGATAAGAAATTTGGCCCAGTCTTGGTAAAGTTTCAAGCACTGTACACAGAAAGATGTAGATATGGGACTACGCGACACATGTGCAATATCTATCCGGTCCAGATAGATATAATAATTTACCAAACATATCAATTAGTAGGCGGTTTCCCGGCAAAATTTGTATCATCACGTATTAGTCAAAAGTCAAAACATATTCTTTAACATGATTGGTAATAAGAGCTTCCATTTCATTTTTTGAGAGGGGTATGTTTCCAAAGCTGGTCTATACCTTTAACCTCATAACTCACTTTGTGAAAGTTGAGTGGTATTTTATACACTGCATGCAAATCACCTACCGGTAAACACAAAATGGTAAAAGTCTACAATACACATATATTCTTGGTACATGCACTACATAAATTGTCTAATGAACATCCTTGAGAAGGCATTAATCCACATTTGCCATTTCCCTCAGGTATAAATGGGCACCCGCTATGCCAAAGTGCTACAAATTTGGCCGCCGCCTGGACCAGGGTAATACTGTTTGAGCGTCATGGCATGTGTCACTATATCAGAAGCCATCATTATTATCATTATAATGACTAGTCCCTGGTGTTGTCACATTCTATACACAGGCATAATGCTTGATCATAGCCGAGTAAAAAGTGACCCCCTATTTCGAGTATTTTCAAAATCATTTTCACACGACATGACCCCTTTCTGCATAAAACAGGTACAAAATACTGTTTGAGCGTCATGGCATGTGTCACTATATCAGAAGCCATCATTATTATCATTATAATGACTAGTCCCTGGTGTTGTCACATTCTATACACAGGCATAATGCTTGATCATAGCCGAGTAAAAAGTGACCCCCTATTTCGAGTATTTTCAAAATCATTTTCACACGACATGACCCCTTTCTGCATAAAACAGGTACAAAATGGGCTCTTGATACTACTCTTGTTTTGGGCTTATTGAGTACACATTCACAAAAAATATCCTAATTTATCATCACTTTCTACAGGAATACTCACGCAATCAACGTTCATCTTCACAATTAAACCTTGTGTCTACTTCGGTGTCAACTCTTTCTTATATGGACATCGCTCTCTTTCCAAAGCTTCTGCTGAACTTTGGAACAAACTACCTTTAAATTTAAAAATCTGTCAAACTTTTAACCAATTCAAAACATGTCTTAAGACACATTTATTCAAAATCTGTCCAGATTGATGTGTATTGTAATTTGTAGGTTCATTTGCACTTTTTTTGTTTTGTTTAATATGTAATCGTTTAATAGTCTATTTTGTTTGTTATAGCGCTTAGAGAGGGCTCATGTTAGGGCTCATGTATACAGACTGGCAAAAGTTAAATCTGAACGCCTCTTTTCCAACAAAAAAAGTTAGCATGGAGCCATGCATGTATCATACATACACAAAGTCAAGATGAAGTGTAACCAGTGTACATGTGACACTGTCTTACTCTAACGATAACCATAGCAACTAGACTTCATACTTTGATTGCTTCTGTGGGATTTCAGGATCAACCTGTGGAACTCTTGACTGAGTACAAGGAACTTGCCTCTTGGAAGGCCTGCTCTGACTACTGCTACCTTCTCTGTGAGTCTGCGAGACTTGAAATACAGTATCTGATGTATTGCCAACATGCTGTTGAGGGTGGTCTGATGAAAGCAATGTCCTTCTTGGATAGTGTACATCATTCATGGGTTGCTGTTGAGGGCGGTCTGATGGTGGTAATGTTCTTCTTGAAGAGTGCACATCACCCATGGGTTGCTGTTGAGTGTTGTCTGATGGTGGTAATGTCCTTCTTGGATAGTATACATCACCCATGTGTTGCTGTTGAGGGTGGTCTGATGGTGACAATGTCCTTCTTGGAGAGTGTACATCAACCATGGGTTGCCGTTGAGGGTGGTATGATGGTTGTGGTATCCCAGATGCTAGACGAAGAAACATACTAAAAAGAAAACATATTTGTTTACTACTTTTGCTACAAATATGCTAAAGAAAATATTCAGTTTAACCTTAACCAGAAATTGAATTTCATTTGCAATTTGGACGTGTGGATATGCTATTCATATCTGAAAGTCGTATCTTAAGTTCAAATATAATAACAAAGAATTCCACAAAATTCCACTATTACGTGTTATTATAAGAGTTGTGGTATCTAACTTGAGACACTCCACACGCTTGCACATCGGCTGCGGCCTCAGTGGAATAGCAGCTCAACCAGCTCACAAGCTCTGTGAATGCTTGCTGTGGATTGTCTCTGTGATATTTGTCATCGTTGATTTGATCCTATGTTGTCTTGCATTTTGTGGCTCGTTTACTTGTATATGTGCAAGCCTTTGTAATGTGGCTAAAACTCAAAACTCGAAATAATTTCTGGATCAGATAAGTTTAATGTATTTTCATACGTCTAGAAAATAATGTATATATCCAAATGCAAACCTAGGGGTGGCATATCGATCATGGCCACTGCAACGGAGATCGCATTGGCACGCTTCCATGCTGATGGCACCATTGTCATTGAAACTTGGTACGGTATTACAAATTTTCTTATTATTTGAACACCTGTTTGCACAAATATTAGAATTTTTTCATTTGTCCCAGGCCTACTATCTAGCAAACCAGTCTGATTAAACACCTTGTATAAAAACATAGAAGAAACAAGACAAATGCGACTGCATCTCCTATATGCCTCTGCCTTAAATTCAATTGATATAGGAAATGGATGGAATTATTTGTGGCATATCATGATGAAAACAAAAAGCCTATAAATATTCAAATGTCAACCAACCACTATGATCTTGACCTACTAGCCCCCAAAAGTAATAATGTTTAGATATTGCGATAGCAAGGCAAAAAACCTTTATTTCACAGAAATTGACCCTTGTGACATTTGACCTACTTACCTTAAATCTAATGTCTTCCTATTGTGATACATACTATCACCAAGTTTGAACCCCATATCTCTAGTGGTTATAGAGATTTTGCAATAACGACGCTAATAGCTGGAATTTCGGGAATTGACCTCTGTAACCTTTGGCCTTTGACCTACTAACCCTAAATATAATCAGATCATCTTCTTATGATGATACATATCATCATCAAGTCTGAAGTTCATACCTCAAGTGGTTCTTGAGATATCGCGATAACGAGTAAGTGACGGACCGAGGGACGGACGGATGGACAAACCAAAACATTATGCCTTCGGCACAACATTCGGTGAGCGTAGGCATAAAATGTATAAGAGATCATTGTCAAGCAGGAAAACTAAGAACAAATCAAATCATAAAAATTCTGGTTGCAGCTATTTATATATCATTCAAATGTGCATTTCTTTCACATACAATAAAGCTGTTACTTCATTTTAGTTCTGTCAGACATGAAATCTTGTTTTTGTATCAAGTTGAGGTGAGGTAAACAGTATTAATTGTATGCACCTTTGCATCTTTCTCACTTTCCTTTAGAGGTTCTTTATATTGTTTTTATATCGCTCTACTTATAAGTCTACAGGCTGTTATCTGATTTTTTATTTTTTTTATCACATATGCTTTACTAACCTTTGCAAAGATGTGAGGGTGTGCAGAAATGAATTCAAGTCATCACAATCAACTCCATTGAACCTGAAGTTTCCCTTCCTGATCTGAGGAAAACAACCCTGTAACATAGAACAGCAACATCGCTTGTAAACCTTTAATATATCAGTTACTAGTTAGTAGATCTATTGCATTCTAGCATATAATTATTTTATATTGACTGGGCTTGAGAGGTATATCATAAATATTGACCAAGCTAAGATCATATTGCCCCGAGTCGAAAGACGAGGGCAATATGGTCTTAACTTGGTCAATATTTATGATATACCCCGACAGAAGCCAAGTCAATATAATTATTATTACCTATCCCCCTCTATAAGGCAATTTTTTTACAAATGATATACAAATTTGGTATTAAGCATGATTTTTACTCACCATGTATGCATGTATTTCCCCTACACTTGTCCAGAGATGAAAATGTACGAAAATGTAATTGTGAAGTAAGTTGTTACCGCGCTTACATTTAATGCCTACACAATACTGCACGTATGCCCTTTAATAAATGCGCACTGATAAGAGTGGAATAAGGCTGGATATTGCCCTCTGATTTAGTGAAGTGGTCTACTGGCAAAACCCGGAAGAGGGCAATATGGCAAATATTGCCCGCTCCGGTTTTGTATTCGGAGCAGTGTGCAAAATACGACTTTATATTTAGCAGCTAAAATGCCTTGTAAAGGTAATAATCTATTTTCTTGGGGAATACACTCAAGAGCTACAGTTACATCCCTTTAACAAAACGGAAACAAGTCAACGCAAAGCGTAGCATTCCCTCGCAGGGTACAAGTGGCCTATATACGTCAGAACAAGTTACTTCTATTAGACTATACTATTATATTACTAGGCAAGGAAGTTATAAACCACATTTTCACATATATAAATAAGTGTTTTTGCATATTTAATGAGCTATGACCTTTCATCTTTGACCTACATACTCAGAAATCGAACTTAGGCTGTACATGTATTTTGATACCATGTACCTTCATATCAAATTTCATTAAAATTTGACAAACATTACTCAAGTTATCGAATGGAAACCAGATTCGCATATTTAATGAGCTATGACCTTTGACCTACATACTCCGAAATCGAACTTAGGCTGTGTTTTGATACCATAAACCTTCGTATCAAATTTTATTAAAATCCGTCAAACAATACTAAAGTTATGGATCGGAAACCAGATTCACATATTTAATGAGCTATGACCTTTGACCTACATACTCGGAAATTGAACTTGGGCTGTGTTTTGATACCATGTACCTTCATATCAAATTTCATTAAAATTTGTCAAACATTACTCAAGTTCTCAAATGAAAAACAGATTCGCATATTCAATGAGCTATGACCTTTGACCTACGTACTCCAAAATCGAACTTAGCCTGTATTTTGACACCATAAACCTCCATATCAAATTTCATTAAAATCTGTCAAACATTACTAAAGTTATCGATCAGAAACCATATGTGTATTTTTCGCATATTTAATGAGCTATGACCTTTGACCTACTTACTCCAAAATCGAGCTTAGCCTGTATTTTGATATCATGTACCTTCATATCAAATTTCATTAAAATCCGCTCACATGGAAGGAAGGATGGACAGCGGCGTTACTATATCCCCGCCGACTTCGTCAGCGAGGGAGGGGATAAAAAAGGGGTGTTTGGAGAAAAATATATGTATATAAATGTGCACCATATGTCCATTTCTGCTCTTTCTATCTTTCAATGACCGTCTCCATGATATTTACATTAGTACACACATACCTGTAAGGATGATGCCTTTGCTTTCAATGTAGAGAAGAACTCTTCATTGTGATACCTGTCAAGTGTCAGGTCACTCAGGTTTGGCATAGAACACAGTGCTTCTGCTAGGTGATGCGATGAGCCTGATGTGAGACACTGGACATCATCAAGCTTGAAAGTCTGAACCTGCATTGTGTGTGAATATAGTTTACCAGCACGTCTATACATGCATATGTTTTATTTATAAATTTGTTTATTGTAATCTTATATTTTACACAAATTCTATTAATTTCATAGTTGCATTCATAATAACATTTTCAACAAAAATGATTAAATAGATTATATTTTCAAATTCAATTCTTGTCTCTTGAAGTAACAGAACACATACAAGTTTCTATGGACAGAATGATATATTAACCCTTACTGTACTGGGGGGCCCCCCCCCCTCGACATTTTCGGAGATCGCGACGCAACCGCTCAGAATTTTGAATTGTTGTTTCATGACTTTTTTCCCTCAAGTCTTACGCACATTTTGATACCATTTTCGACGAAATCGGATATACCTGTAAGGTGTTACATAACAATTAGTATGCGCATGTCATCAAAACAGTGCTATAATTGAATATATTCATGTACAAGCAGAAATGTGAAGATATGAATTGATATCAAATTGCTTTTATATGTTTCTCAAAGTAACTTAATGTATTTCAGAACAAAAGAATACATTAGAAATAAAACAATAGATATAATAAGAAATAAAAAACAATAAAATACATAAGAAAATAAATAGTTGAAAATTGCATCAAATTTGCATAAATTATCATTATTAATTACATCAAATAACTATTTTGTGTTAGAAAATAAGTTTCATATGAATAATGAGTTTCAACATTAAAAAAGTTGAAATTATACCCATAAATATACATTTGCTATTAATGTATGAAAGGTATTCATACCTCTTGATTTCATGTGCACAAGACCCGTAAGTCAAGAGGTTTGTTGCTATGGTAGAGTTTGGTAAATTCAAGCCTTTATTAGAATTGGCTCTTAAAAGACTATATGACATATTTTTTCCTATGAATCAAACTTGAAAAAGGTTGGATATTGATTATTGATCAAAACAATATCAATCTTTTACACACTTGAATTTCAACTGAATCAGTACATGTGAAATTTGCATTTATTCCATATTTCATTACCATTCCAATATGTCAAGTAAATAGACTTTAAAACATATATGTGCACCATATGACCATTACTGATCTTTCTGTCTACCAATGGCCTTCTAAATGACGTTTACATTAGGACACAGTATTACACATATGTATATACCTCTATGGATGATGCATTTGCTTTCAATGTAGAGCAGAACTCCTCAGTGAGACCCCTTCCAAGTTTCAGGTCAGTCAGGTTTGGCATAGAACATAGTGCTTCTGCTAGTTGATGTGATGAGGCTGGTGTGAGACACCAGAAATCACCAATAGTGAGAGTCTGGACCTGCATTGTTTGTGAATATAGGTACTCAGCTGAGATACATGCACATGTTTTATTTACGAATTTCTTACTGTATTCTTACATTTCACACAAATCCCATTAATTACATAGTTGTATACATAATACATTTCTTACCAAAGGTGATTAAATAGATTTTTTTTGGTCAAATTCAATCCTTATCTATTGAGAAAAAGTACGCACAAAAGTTTCAATGGAGAGGATGATTTAGTACTAGCTATGTTTTTATAAATTCTATATGTGTTCTTTATATGGCGTCCAACCTTGTTTGCATTGCTAAGTCTTACTCCTACTAACACTGAAATTAATAAAACCCATAAATACACATTTGCTTTTAATGTATTAAAGGTATTCATAACCCTGAGTTTCATGTCCACAAGATCCCTAAGTCAAGAGGTTTGTTGCTATGGAAGAGTTTGGTAAATTCAAGCCTTTATTAGAATTGGCCCTTAAAGGACTATATGAAACTTTTCCCCTATGAATCAAACATGGACAAAGTTGGATATAGATTATTGATAAAAACAATATCAATCTTATACACACATGATTTGCAACTAAATCAGTACATGTGAAGTTTGCATTTATGCCATATTTCATGACCGTTCCAATATATCAAATGGACTTGAAAAAGGGTGCTTGAAAACACAAACATAATATTTATATACATGTGCACCATATGACCATTACTGCTCTTTCTGTCTAGCAATGGCCTTCTACATCACATTTACATTAGGACACAGCACTACACACATACATGTATGGATGATGCCTTTGCTTTCAATGTCAAGTTGAACTGCTCAGTGAGACCCCCTCCAAGTGTCAGGTTAGTGAGGTCTGGCATAGTACACAGTGCTTCTGCTAGGTGATGTGATGAGGCTGGTGTGGGACACTGCAGGCCAGTTAAGAACATGAGAGTCTGGACCTGCATTGTTTGTAAATATACTTAAGCTGCTTGTCTATACACGCATGTTTTATTTACTAATTTCTGACTGTATTCTTACATTTCACACAAATTCAGTTCCTTACATGGCTGTATTCATAATAAAATTCTCAGCAACAATGATTAAATAGATTTTGTTTTCAAATTCAATACTTGTCTATTGAGAAGTAAAAAAATACTATTGAGAGGATGATTAGTAAGATTGATTAACCAAAAAATTATAAATGTACTCTTAAAAGGGCTTTCAACCTGTTTGCATTGATGATGCCTTCTCCTACTTACACTGTAATTTATAATACCCGTAAATATGCATTTGCTATTAAAGAGAAGGTTGAGTTCTGGGAAGAGGTAAACAAAATTGTGAGCGTTATCATTCTTATTATGCAAGTGTGGAAGAACATCAGATAAGATATGTTCCCTGAAAAGCATGGCTCTTCAAATGCCTTCATATTCTAAATATGCCATGTAACATTGTAAAACTCCGGGGTAGGATTTTCATCCCACGTGTTCGTGTAGTTCTATATACATCTTTCTGTGTACAGTGTTTGTAACTTTACCAAGACTTGGCCAAATTTCTTATCATTTTGATGATTCCAGAACCTTGCAATATACACAAATCTTATACGCTAGATTAGGCCTTCTCAACTAGTTTATTAGAGGTGCCAAAACAAAAATTTATTGAGGTTGAAGTGCCAACCTGTATGTTTGGTGACTGTGTTGCGAGGGAGCGTAGCGACCGAGCCGATACCGGGAGGGGTCCAGGGGGCAAAGCTCCAGGAAGCTAGTGGATTTTAGGGCTTTTTTAAGGCCCAGATGTGGTATTTTGACCACCTTTTTATTCCATAAAATATCAATCATAATTTCATATTGAAGTGAAATAATTAGTACAATTCCTGGGTAAAATCTACACTGTAAGTAAATTTATATGTAGTTATTTTGGGGCAATAAACACGGAAAATGTCAAAATCAAGTGAAAATGAAACAAACAAAATAGTTTGCTTACATTTTGGGCTCATCTTCGACTGCGACTTTTTGATTTTGCTGAGTCTTTTAATTTTTATTTATTTTTTATAATTTTTTTTGAATATCTGTGTGCCACTCCGACCGCGTGTGCCGCCAGTTGAGAAGGCCTGCGCTAGATGATCAACCTTTTCTGGTCGATTCCACACCGTTTCTTTCACAATGCAATCGCATGACCAGAACTCAACTTCATCTTTAATGTATACAAGTTAAAGGTATTCATAACTTTGGATTTCTTGGGCACAATATGCCTAATTCTGGTGTGTTTTTTATGTGCAATGTTACAGTTTGGTAAATTCAAGCATCTATTGAAATTGGTTCTTAAAAAAAACTATATGACATATTTTTCCTATCAATCAAACTTGGAAAAGGTTGGATATTGATTATTGATCAAAACAATGTCAATCTTATACACACTTCAATTTCAAGTGAATCAGCACATGCGTAGTTTGCTTTCCTTCAATTTTGCATTACTATTCCTACATATTCTGTGAACGGCATTTAAAGAACAAAAGTGTGTTTGGAATATAAAAAAAAACTATATACATTTGCATCATATAATCACCAATACTCTTCTTCAATGACCCTTGAAATTACGTATAAATTAGTACATGTGTACCTGTATGGATGATGCTTTTGCTTCCAATGCGGAGTAGAACTCCTCATTGAGATTAATTTGAAGTGTCAGGTCAGTCAGGTTTGGCATTAAACACAGTGCTTCTGCTAGGTGATGCGATGAGGCTGACGGGGTACACTTATAATCAATAAGCTTGAGAGTCTGGACCTGCATTCATGGTGAAAATAATTAAGCATCACGTCTTTATATACATCATATGTTTTTTAAAACTAATTTCTCATTGTATTCTAACATTTCACAACAATTCTATTAATTACATAGTTCCATGTATAATAATATTCTCACAAAAAATTAGGCCAGAGTCATCACTGGTTTTGCTGAACTCGGGTTTGACTTGAAAATTTCGGGCGGGGACCGGGTACCCGTAATTTTCCCCACTGACACTAAAGTCGTGTGCATGCAGCGGCGGGAGTTAAGATTAAGTTGCTGTTCTAATAGTGCGACGGAAAAGACAGTTAATGCTTTCAAAACAATAAAATAATAAATTGAATTCAATTAAAATGCTTTAAAAAATAAATGGATATCGTTTCAGTTGACGGTAGGTGTTTTTATCGCTCTAAAAATGAGGCTGCAATAAAGGAATCACGCTTCGTAGTACCTAGTGCGTTCGATCAGAAACGGATGTGGAAATATGACCCACTGAAGACTGAGCAAGTTAAGAAAGTCCCACACACAAGACTAAAATGTTGATCAGACTATTACAATTAAATCGTAATACTAATTTAATAGGCATTAATTTAATTGTCAAAATATATCCCCAACATACTGGTTTACCCTTGATATTTTGATGAAGGAAAATAATTCAAAGCTCTTGAAATAACATCGAAGTGCCTTTCGTTCGTTCTAAAAATGCGTGTTTAACGGCAAGCTGAAGTTACGAGTCAAGCTTGATATGCGTGTTTACATCCTTACACCCTCATCCTAGTTGATCGGAACAATGAGCATTAAACCAATTTTAAAAAATCATGTAAGACTGTAAGGGACTCCAATTCAACAAAATTATCGTAAATTAATAATTTGCTTTGACAAATAATACTATAGCTATTCATAATATCTTACAGAAATAATGATATTTCATGAGCTACATACTTGATATCGAGTTCAGCTAGCCATCATTTTGAAACGAGACGTAAGTTGTCATGCAGTGCAGTAGACCGTAGGTGGCAGTATGCAGAGAGGGAAATATCACGTGATCTAAGGCCCGCAAATTTTTCCCTCTCTGCATACTGCCACCTACGGTCTACTGCGCTGCATGACAACTATACGTCTCGTTTCAAAATGATGGCTAGCTGAACTCGATATTGATATCTGTGTGAAATTTAATTTTGAAAAACCCGAAAATTGAATATTCAAACCCGGGTTTCGGCATGACGGTCGGGGACCGGGCGGGGAACCGTTTTGACTCAGGCCTACAAAAAATTGTTGAATAGACTATAGTTTTAAATTCTACTCTTGTCTATTGCAAAAAAGAAACATACTAAAGTTTCTATGGAAAGGATGCAATTAGTAAGAGTGTTTTTTACAATTTTTTAAAACTTCTATGTTTTATTAATAGTTGCATTTGAGGTGAGACAGCTCAGTCGGTAGAGCAGTGGTCTCGTAATCCGGTGACCCCAGTTCGAAACGAAGGCGATGCGCTAGTGCCCTTTGGTAAGGCATTAATCCTCATTACCAGGTCCCTCGGAGAGGACCTAAAGCCGTCGGCCGTCTGGTTGCTTACTTACAAGCATTTATGCTTTCTTAGCAGTCAGGTAAAATAACCACGACCACATATACATGGTGAAATACAATTGTTAAGTCCCAATCCTAATAACACTCAAATTAATTATACTCTGAAATAAGCATTTGCTATAGTAGCAAATAACACTGGATTTCATGTGCACAAGACTCCTAAGTCAGGAGGTTTGTTGCTTTGGTACAGTTCGGTAAATTCACGTCTTTATTAAAATTGGCTCTTAAAAACTAAATAACATATGTTTCCTATCAATCAAACTCAGAAAAGGTAGGATATTGATAATTTATCAAAACATTGTAAATCTTATACACACTTGAATTTCAACTGGATCAGCATATGCGTAGTTGATTTGATTCCATATTTCACGACTGTTCCAATACATATGACCATTACTGCCGTTTCTGTCTATCAATGACCCTCTCCATGCAGTTACATTAGTACACACGTACCTGTATGGATGATGCCTTTGCTTTCAATGTAGAGTAGAACTCTTCAGTGAGAAACATTACAAGTTTCAGGTCAGTCAGGTTTGGCATAGAACACAGTGTTTCTACAAGGTGATGTGATGAGGCCGGTGTGGGACACTGGACATCATCAAGCTCAAGAGTTTGGACCTGCATGGTTTGTCAATATAGTTAAGCAGCACGTCTATACATGCATATGTTTTATTTACTAATTTCTCATTGAATTCTTACATTTCACATGAATTCTATTAGTTCCATAGTTGCAATTATAATAATATTCTCACAAAAAATGATTGAATAGATTTTATTTTCAAATTGTATTCTTGTCTATTGCAATTAAAAACACACACTAAAGTTTCAAGGGAAAGGTTGATATTAGAAAAAGCGTTTTTTATAAATATTTTATTAAATTATATATGTTTTCTTTACAGGGCTTCCAACCTGTTTGCATTGATATGTCCTACTCATAATAACACTGAAATTAATAATACCCAGAAATATGCATTTTCTATTTTAGCAAATAACTCTGGATTTCACGTGCACAAGGTCCCTAATTCAGGAGGTTTGTTGCTATGATACGGTTTGGTAAATTCAAGTCTTTATTAAAATTGGCTCTTAACAAACCATATAATAATAATAATAATAATAGTGGCTACTTGTATAGCGCACAGGTCCACCTTTCGGAATAGGGTGCATATTGAATATTGATCAAAACAATGTAAATGTTTATACACACTCGAATTTCAACTGAATCAGTACATGTGTAGTTTGCTTTGATTCCATGTATCATGACTGTTCCAATATAGCAAGAAGGGCCTTTAAAACAGGGTGTTTGGAGAAAAAAAATATAAATATGCCCCATATAATCATTACTGCTCTTTATTACTTTCAATGACCCTCAATGACATATAAATTGGGACACAAATACCTGTATGGATGATGCCTTTGCTTTCAATGTAGAGTAGAACACCTCAGTGAGAATCATTTCAAGTGTCAAGTCAGTCAGCTTTGGCATGGAACACAGTGCTTCTACTAGGTGATGTAATGATGCTGGTGTGGGGTATTTGACTCCAACAAGCTTGAGAGTCTGGACCTGCATGGTTTGTCAATATAGTTAAGTAACTCATCTATACATGCATATATTCATTTACTAGCACTAATTTCTCATTGCATTCTTATATTTATCACCAACGAAATGCATAACACAGCTGTAATAATATTCACATTCTTAAAGAGAGGATTCATTGATTTTGGACTTGACTGAATTTGGTATCTTTGCAATCATAAACTAATAGCGAGTAAGAATATTACATTTGTTTAACTTGTTAATTCTAGCGAAAATTATAAAAGTTGATTAAGAATGACGAAAAATCAACCCAAGCCAAACCCCAAAAATAATGGTAATTTTTTCATTTCAAAGACTTTATTTTCTGCAATCAAACAAATCAATAATTATACAACAAATATGGATAATTATATAAAACATAAGGTATGCAAACAATATACAAAATATAGAAACAAATGTATAATACATGAGTAAGAGTAAATGTATACGTTGGGCCATTGCGTGTATAAAGAAAGAAAGCAGAAGGTCGCCGTTATAAGCAAAAGTTTTGCATTTTTTAAATCGGATATCCCCCAAACTTTCCCTACTTTGTTTCTCATATTTTTTTGTTTTTATTAAAGCCAAAATAACATTAGGAAGGACTTCCCCTTTAAGTATGTTGTGATTTTCCTATATGGGAGTTTTTTGCAGAGCATTCAAGTTGTCTTATAGCATACAACTGTTTACATGATACTCCCCGCCCACCCTCTAGGTTTCCATGGTTAGTATTCATACTTAGTGATGATTTATATATTCTTCTGTCAAAAGAACCAGCATATATTATGAGACATTTTAATTCCTTGAAGAAAAGTAAAGTGTAGATTAGAAAAGGGAAAGAGATGGTATTGGAATGAAATTGAATTAAACACTCATACATACATCACAAGTGTGGGTGGACTGCTCACCTTTGATTCTTTTCCTTTCCTTGCAAGTGTTTCAAAAAAACAATGATGGTATGCACCTTTATGAAGAGAAACTTCCTTCAAGGATGGTATGGAGCACATCATCTCTGCCACATCAAGTGACATAGTAGGTCCACAATTTCTCTCAGTACAGAGTTTAACCTGGATTAAAAGGACAAAGTGATTACTGATGTGATGCAGAATATAGATGTTCACTTGAATTGTTAGGCATACATGTGTAACCTACATGGGCGGGTGCCCGAGATGTTGTGCTAGAAACTACGTAGAGGAAAAGGAAATAAATAAGGGTACAGGCTGAAACTATTACCATGACATTTCATATCGAATTCCTATTTTTGCGACAGTAGGAATATCTTATTTTAATAGTTTCCCATGTACAAACAGAGAATAAAAATAAAAGGAGAGTATAAGTCTAAGAACAGGTTTCAGAGGAGATTACTTAAGTTCACACCATCTGTGCCTCATACCTTAATCATTTATGAATGTTAATATATAGGAATACAATCACTAAATTAAAAGCATGGATACAGAGCAAAAATCTAGGCTCACAAATGAGAAAAGAAGTAAATGTTGATACCCCCCTGCATGAGCACATATACATGTATTCAGTCTTACCGAGGGAGAGTGAAGCAGAAGATTGGATGAATTGATCTACAGTAATCATGTACATGTATGTTAAGAGTTGCAATATCAATAACACCAATTTTACACAGGGCCAATAATATCAAACAGATTCCATTGTGCCCTGTTGAACAAATATAAATCAAGAATTGGGACGTATATATATAACAAACAAATTTTTGAAATTTTATACATGACAAAAGAGTATATGTAAAACATACATGTACATGTAGTAAGGTTGGCTGTAACTAATCGAAAACATCAAACAGGAGGGTTGACAAAGTAAGCAAAGCTTGATAGCATGACTACCCTCAATGGATACATAATAATACAAATATGGAGAAAAAAATATTGGTAAAATGGAATAGAGAGAGAAAAAAAGAAAACAAAAGAAAGAGGGGGTGTACATCAAGATTCACAGATGTATGTGATAGTTGAATTTCACTAGATAAAAAAGAAGATGCACATTTGAATATTAGGTGGCCATTTGGGAAATATTATAGAATGAGAAGATTTGCGAGGTTTCAGGACAAGAATATGAATAAGAATGTGAGATCAGCGAGCTGGTTTGTAAAGACTGTAAACCTGGGCCTGCGAGTCGGAGCCTTGAAATGTTTGTATACAAAAAATGTTTAGTCAGTATCCCAAGTAGGCCTGAGTCATGTCGGGATTTTCATAAACCGGGTCCCGACGGCCTTGCACCGATCGGGACCCAGTGTCCCGAAATCAGCTCGCAGGATTTGTCACTTGCCTCTATAAAAAGCGCATATCATCAGTATGTCCCTTAAAAGTGACCTTTTTTATCAGTCAAATAAATCAACACATGCATACCTCGGCACAGATCGGTATATTCTTCCATTTGACATTATTTTTTATCCATGATTGGCGATGTTTAGTGCCATTATCTTGCCTCTAAAAGTAAAAAAACTGGAGCAAAAATAGAAAGACAACGATCGAGCCGCCATTTTGATTCATGCAGGTTGAATAAATCGGGTCAAAAAACATTATGTTTGAATAATAAAACGGCTTTCTAAAAAGTACTCCTTTACAACATACCGATCGAATAATTTTTAAAAACAAAATAGATATTTTTTCTTTGATTTTGAACACCGCATGCTTCTTTTAAAAGCTGAAAATTACTTGGTAATCCCAAGAAGTTTCGATACGGATAGCTGTTGCAAGGCAAGTTCAGACTAGTCTCGGAAAAATGCGCAGTGCTCCTAATTGTTAGCTGTAATGTGTGCCAGAACGAACCCAAACAAAGACGTGATCGTAACGAGAAAAAAATCATTAAAAACTACGAGAGCACAATTGGAAAGACAACTACTGCTCAAAATTACAATAATCAGATAAATAACTTGGACAAAGAATTCAATAATCGCCCAAGAAATGCCAAAGAAATTGTGATAATCGAGGAGTATAACTGGGTACATTTTTATCGCAAGGGGCTTGCTGCAAATACTCGAATCCTTTGTTATACTGCTTTTTACCGTAGAGGGCGTTATTTGGTTTCTAGCCTCGTGTTAGAACACAAGGCTAGAAACCAAATAACGTGTAATTCGGACATATCAGCAGGCCCATTCCGATAATGATTGTACCTATAGTAACTCCTTAAATATCACTATTTCTGTGGCTTTTCTTGGACAATTATTGTATTATTCCTCCAAGTTATGTATCTGCTTACGATAATTTTGAGTAGTTGTCTTTCCAATTGTGCTCTCGTAGTTTTTAATGATTTTTTCTCGTTACGATCACGTCTTTGTTTGGGTTCGTTCTGGCACGGATTACAGCTAACTACGAGGAGCACTGCGCATTTTTCCGAGAGTAGTCTGAACTTGCCTTGCAACAGCTATCCGTATCGAAACTTCTTGTGATTACCAAGTAATTTTCAGCTTTTAAAAGAAGCAGGCGGTGTTTCAAATCAAAGAAATAATGTCCATTTTGTCTTTTAAAAATTATTCGATCGGTATGTTGTAAAGGAGTACTTTTTAGAAAGCCGTTTTATTATTCCAACATTAATGTTTCTTTCAACCTGATTTATTAATCCTGCCGAGAGACCCGGCCAGTACAGTAGCTAGCTAGCAGCTGGCAACAACAACCCCATGGGGCGAACTGCTTTAATTTGCTACCCATATTTATATCAGCAGTTCGGATTGATTCAGGATGAGCTAGAATATGATTGGTAACAATTAAATACTTAAGTTTCAAGGTGGAATGATTTTAGTGGTGTGCAAAACTGCAATTTCTTACATATTTCATTATTTTTTTCGGAGCGTCGGTTCTCAAAAAACGAAACCGGGACCCGACGGCAACGGTCGGGTCCCGGTGTGATCGACCGTACCGACTCAAGCCTAATCCCAAGTAGGCCACTCTTTCATACGTTTATTCATACCAGGTCATGGAAGGTTATAATCAAAGTTTCAAGAGGCAAGAGACAATTTTTTTGAAGGGATGAAAATGTCGGTACAAAGTGCAAACTATTTATAAAGTTCCCTTTCCTCAAATTTTATCTCATCTAAAAGGTATGGATGCACCGTGTATATATTATACGCACGTGCCAGTACAGCTCTTTAATGTAATTGCACCGACGTCCTCGTCAATGCCTTGAAAATTTACGCATTCCAAATTATTTTTCCTCTTCCACTCAAATCACATTCGTTGTGCACGCAGTGCTTGTTGCTCCTAATTAGATCCCGTTCTGTATCCCAATTCCTTTCGGATTTTGTATGCATATTCTGTACTAGCTATCCCATTGTGTGCCTTGGACTGACTGTCCAGGCACCTTTTTGACTGTTTCAGATCCGTTTTCATGCCTTGTCAGCCTACCTACATGTATCTCCACTATCCTACATTGTAACACATAAGCGTGGATGAAAAAGGGGAAAAAATTATCACAATGAAATGCACCTTCAAATGATGTATACATACATTTTGAGTGAATCAAAATTGAAAGTAAGTCACAGTTCAGATTAAGCAGGGTTTCTTCCCAACTGTGACGTCAATATTCAGACTGATTTTTTCCTGTGTCCCTTTTTTTATTTTCTTTATCTTGAAATTTCTCGGTGGTCAAACTCAGGGCATCTCATAGTCCGATTTTGAAAATCTGTGAAGCGGGACGTTTTAGATGCCATTTTATATCCTACATTACACGTACTATATGGGTCAAGTTTTAGTATGTTAGCATGCAAGGCCATTTACATGTAGGCCAAAGTATATGGAAAACCATCCGTGTGTAATGACTAAGGCTGTGCACAGCCGTGTAATGAGGTACCCCAGTACACTCCAGGCTTACAATTAATTATTAATTTTTTGTTTGTTTTTGTTTTTGCCACCACCATACCACGGGAGCAGTATCACAGGTCCGTCTTCGAAAACTCACACAATTTTACTTCGAGTTGCAGTTGAAGGCGCCAATTTAATAATAATAATAATAACAGTAAGCAATGCTGTTTTAAAAACCAAAGATGGTAGAATAATCCATTTTCCTCCGAGTCCAAACAGAAATCCAGACATTTTGTCCCAGTTTCTGAGTGGTGAGTTTGATAGTGATTGAGCTGGGAAACAATTTTTACTGACGGTACCATGCCGGCGGCGGGCGCTCTCCCTGGCATGGGTAAGCGTCGGCCTGGACAGTGCCAGGTGACCGGGATTTTATTTTAAATTTTTGTTTGCGGCCGAAGTAGTTGTCAACAGTTCAAGTACTCAAGTATTCAACTACTCGTCGCAGCCCTAGTAATGACGTGTTCCTTGTTGCATGCATGTTGTGTACATACGATCATCTAATTGCTTTATTTATCTGCTCAAATAAATAGAAATGCAGGCATCAATGCATATATCGTTCTTGTTTCCAAATTATTACTGTTCAAACCTCTTTGATTTGATTTGTACATATACGAGAAGAGAAACTTTTGGTTGGTAAAAGGGGCCATGAAGATAATAGCAAATGTGCTAGTCGAGATGCACCGTTCCATAATTATACCATTGTAACGTAAGAAAATTGCAAAGATGTAAGAGTAAGAACTTTTACAAAAATAAATGAACTAATTTTGTTTATAAAACTATGATTAAACTTACCACATGTGCTCCAATTAATGGATAACCAGCTACAGTGTGTGCTGTCATGTTTGGTGATATAGTCAGCACAATCTCCTCTGATGAAATCCTGTCCTTCACCAAGGCTGCTACATCTGGGTCCTGACTCTCGAAGGCTACATCAACAATGAAAGGTAACTCTGCTTCTATGTCCCACAAGTCCATGCTTAGTCCTTGAAGCATAGACTTCACTACATGGGTTGCAGTACATTTGTTCTGTGACACAGTGAAGTAAAGGAGATATCTAAACTCCTCCTTCCTTGGCAGCACCACTTTTCCAATCAGCCTGATGAATTCATTACGGTCTGTATCATATAGGGAAGCAAGATGGACTCCAGCCATGTACTCCTGAAACAGTTTGTGAGGGAAGAAGACTGGCAATTGCACATAAGAATTCCCCTTATGTATGTCCAAGCTAGAGGTAATTCTGTCCTCCTGAGACAAAATCCCGACACGACAGGCAGTGTCCTTGGATTCTGGGCATATTTTGAAATCATCTTCACCGAAAACCAAGGTATTTTCTAGTAGACCATTGAGGGCCTGTTTGGCAATTGGTCCAAGGAGCTCATCAATTCTTTTCAAATAGGCATGGAGTGAGGGGCTGCCTACTTTCTTCACCTCTTTCTGAGCATAATGTTCTTTGAGAAAGGCAATCATTGTTTTAAATATTTGAGAAAAAGTTTTCAATGACTTCATTTCCTTTAGTTTTTGCTCGTCAAGTTCTTTCCACATTAGACACAACATGGCTACATATATAGGATAGTGGGCCATGTTTTCAGCTATAACATCATTCTCACTGGTGAACTGGATAAGCTGATTTGCTTTATCATCATTCTTTGGAAAGTATTTGTGAATGTAAACTGACAAATTCTCTCTGTTGAAACCCTCGACATGAATGAATGTGTAGAGCTTCATTAGATCACCATCTGATCTAATCTCCACTGCTCTCCATGGGCGAGTGGTCACCAAGACTGGACAAGAGGCAAGTTGATCTGAACAAAGAATATCTACAAGTCCAATATCACCAGTCTCAGATGAGCTTCCACATGCCTCTGAGGGGGTGACACTTGGCTGTGATGGTTGAAGTTGCATTTGATCAGTAGGCTGTGATTCACAAGATTCTGTGTTCATGATTTTGCAACTGACTTCGTCTAGCCCATCGAATGCAATGAATACCTTGTCAGGATTTGACCGGATATACTCAGTAATCTGTGAAACCGTTGCTGGATTATTTTTGGCCAAATAGGACTTTACAATCTCGCCAATAGTGTGTTGCTTAAATTCACGTAGAGGAACAATCAAGACCCACACAAAGTGACTGAAATGCCTCCCTTCAATCCAGTCCCAGGCAATCTTAGCACAAAATGTAGTTTTTCCAGCTCCTGCCTCTCCCTGAACCATGATCCGCTTGGGGAACTCTCCATTGACTTTGAGATCAAGGATAGCATTGTAATCTAGCATTCGCTTCTCTAACCCATGTTCTTCTAGTAAGACGAGATTAGTATACATGTCTTTAAACTGCACAACAGAAGCAGGATTGAGAGGATCGGCTCTGATCTTACAGAGAGTTGACCTGTACTTGAACTTGAAATCATTTGCACACCGCTTAACCAGTTCAGGAGAAAGTGGTTTGGTCTGAGATTCAGCTGTAGGTTTGGTCTGTGATTCGAGCAGTCTTGACGGCCCTCCTAAAAAAAAATAGATAATCCATATACACATGAATACACGTCAACATATTTTGATACATCTGAAAGGATTGTAAAGGCCCGAGGCTAATAGTGTAACATAAAACTAGGTGCATTTACTCAAAGACACAAAGTCCTACATATTAGTCTGAATTTATATGACCTCATTCAACTTTAAGGGGATTTGAAATCTGAGAAATTTGTGTATACCCGGTACCTTCATGCAATTGTAGATGAAAATCACTGGAATAATTTTTCCTAGGACGTTTCAGCTATGTAGAGATTCCCTGACAATCACACATCTTATTTTGAAAAAGAAGACAAATATGACTGTACCTCCAGTATGCCTCCGCGTAAGATCAGGGCTTGAATCAATCTTTAAATATCATAATCAGAAGAAGAAGCCTATATATATATATATATATACAAATACATGATGATTGATCTTTCTTTTTTACCGTAACCTGACAATTCAGTATCTGATCACTTGTCTCCCTATAGACGCATACCATACATAGTTTTTTAATTTTCAATTTTCCAGCTAAATTAGCTCAAAGTAGTTATTGATATGGTGGTAATCGTTTCATTTTGCTGTTCTTTGACCTTCTTAACCCAAAATATAAATTAGTTTGTCTCAATATGGTGATACACATCAACACCAAGTTTGAAATTTATGGCTCAAACCGTTCGAGACATTGCAATAATGGGGCTCAAAGATTAATTTATTTTGACCCTCATGGACCTTGACATACTTATCCCAAAATCTAATCACATCATCTCACTTTGGTGATGCACGATAACACCAAGTTTGAAGTTCATAACTCAAGTGGTTCTTGACATATCATGAGGCTAAAACCTCCATATTCAAAAAAATTCCTCTATGACCCACTTACACCCAAATCTAATCAAGATTATTTTCCTATGGTGATACATACTATCAACAAGTTTGAAGTTCATACCTCAAGTGGTTTTCGAGATATTGCAATAGCAGTACAGCAGAATGAATGGACATACAACTCAAAAACATATCCGGCTCCACCTTTGGCGGGCGAATGCATAATTACAGTTATCATAATGGGATGACAAAAATAATATAACTAAAGCTGGCATACATCCAACTCTGCTGTCGCTCAAAGTACTTGTCATTGGTGTCCAGAAAATATCTAGGATTACCGGTAACAAAGTTTAATTAGTAAATTATATAAACATGCTTGGACTTGATAAAATTTGACACTTTTGTAAATTTGGGCATATGTATAGAACACAGAGAATTCACTATCTCTATGGTATATATTTTGTATTTCTTCTGGTGTAGCAAGAATTAGTATTTGTTTACCTGTGCTGTTTGAAATTGGAGGTCCATTGAGTAATCTGTCTGATAGGCCACCCAAGTCAATCTCTCGTAGTTTTTCTGCCAAAAGCTTTCGCTTGTTTGAGTGTGGAGGTTGCTGCATGACATTCCATTTCATAAACACATCCATTAAAGCACTTTTGAAGTTCTTCAACTTCTCACTTAGGATTGCCTGTAGCTGAGCATAGGGGATCCCTAGAGATATCCCTACATCCTCGTAGTAAGATGGAGGGATGTCCCGGGCCAGCTTCAGGAACTCCATTTCACTGATAGTACTGTAAAATGAATAATAAATTAATTGGTTATGATAGGATATTAGTTAGAGAGCATCCTATTGGATGAGAAGCTATCATGTGACTCTCAACATTGAATATTATGTAGTTGCTTGAGTGGGTAATAGAACAACCTGGGGATATCAGAATATATTGCCTGTGATATTAACATTTGAAACATATTACCCTAAATTGCAGGTGAGGGCAGTATTGTTCTGGCAAAGGTAATTGTTCCTCCAAAAGCAGAGTCTGGCAGTAAATACAATAATGATGATGATATTTAATAACAATAAGAAAAAGATTACTACTACTTCTAATAATAATATTGATAATGAAGTTTACATTATTATTACTAGAACTGATGGTGATGATGATGATTACCATTATTATTACCATTATTATCATTATTATTACTATTAGTATTATCACTACTACTAATATACTACTAACTACTACTACTACTACTACTATCATTACTATTATTACTTTCATCATCATGATGAGTATCTGTATCATGCATAGTCTATATGGATATATTGTAATCACATGATAAGTTCAAGTGTCACATATAAAGAGAAGGTTGAGTTCTGGGAAAGGTGAAAATAATTTGTGAGCCTTTTCATTCTGTGTAGGTTAGTGTGGAAGAGTACTGTACCTGTATCATAGAAAAAACATTCCTTGAAAAAGATGGCTCTTCAAATGCCCTCATATTCAAAATACAACAAATAATTTATTGTGGACCACACTTTCTTGCTACATGTTTGTGTAGTCCTATATACAAATTGCTGTGTCCAGTGCATGTGACTTTTAGCAAGACTGGGCAACATAATAATTTTGACGACTCCAAAACCAAATACCCCTGGTATACTCCAATATTTTTGCGCTACATGCATGATCAACCTTTCAAATCACTTCCACAATGTTTCTTTTGCAATGCAATCGCGTGACCAGAACTAAACTTTATTGTTAATCCCCAAATGTTACTAGTATATGGGCTTATTTCAAATCATCGGGTCATCATGTTGGGTTGGGTGTTACCTGACCTTTTGCGAAAACATACCCCTTTATTCATGAATAATCGGGGGTAATGTTTGTGAAATAAAACCCTCTCATCTACAAATGGTCTGGTCCAATTTACCCAACACTTTGTGAAAACCCTACAGCAAATCTAAAACAGATCGCATCCTGAACATACATCTTCACATGATCTTTTGTTTCCA
The DNA here is from genome assembly GCA_035222895.1 of Strongylocentrotus droebachiensis. Lineage (NCBI taxonomy): Eukaryota > Metazoa > Echinodermata > Echinoidea > Camarodonta > Strongylocentrotidae > Strongylocentrotus > Strongylocentrotus droebachiensis. The sequence continues at coordinate 75,084 of JAVYIG010007520.1, forward strand.
GCAAAGTCGTGTAACACAACCACCCGACCAGACGCAATGATTAGAAGGAGGCCAGTATATGCATACCTTTCTGCAGTGTTAGGACCTGGATTGGTTTCAACGTCACCAGATCTCATCAAGAGGATCAGGCGCAGATAGAGAAGGCAGAATTCACTCATGGTGTAAGTTGTAGGTTCTCATTTGACAGCAGTGTTGTTCTCTGGAAAATGCTGATGACACAGGCAACAATACCTAAACAAAATATTTATACAACATTGGATGGCTTTGAGTGTGCAGTGCGGCCCTGTGGGGTCCGTCAAACTCACTCTATCAAGAAAAGCCCCCCCCCCCCTGCTTGTCTCGAAAGGGTACGTTCACGCACCCTTTTGGGATAAGCAGGGGGGGGGGTGGAGGCTTTTCTCGAAAGGGTGTGTTCACTAGTCTTCCACTTCAGTCGTTTAGAATAGAATTTAAGGAATATAAATTTAAGTTGTTTAAATTAAAATAAACAAAATTGAAACAATTAAATAAAATTATTTTTTATGTAAAGTAGTATTTAAAATTTTTCAGTTAATTATTTGATTGTGTTTCTTGTTATTTATTTATTTAATTCTTATAAACGCCTGCTCTTCAAGACTACGTGAAAGTAGTTTTATTGGTGCTAGTTCAGAAGTCTATCCGAACTTTGACCCGTAACTCCGGTGTGGAGATACCCTATTAAAACATACCCAAAATGAAGTAAATATTCATCAAATGTCCAAATAAAGGTCATGATTTAAAAGTCGATATGTTTGTTACCCGTTTCGTGTCAATTTTCTTATCTTTTTCAGAGTATTTTTCCTAAAAACAAAGATTTATAATATGCACTTTCTCACAGGATTCACGGGGGTAGTGAGCACTTCAAATAATTTTGTTTTGTTACCTCAAACCCCCCCCCCCCCCCTCACCCCGTTGAGCGAAAAAATTGCATACGGTCTCCCTCGAAGCAGTTCCCCAAAGTTTACAGCCCTGATTAGCAGTGATTCTCTTAGACCGAAAGCTTCAGTCTCTGATATCGACTGTTGTTCCGTTGAGATTGCATCTGGCTCCTCTGACCGCCTCTATACATAGACTGAAGATCGTCCTATGGGGACTGTACAGGAGGAATGGTTCGGTTCGTTCTTTACGTCTTCATATATCCACTTACGCTGCAATATTACACTAATTTTTATTTAAGATCATAAATTACACAGAAATATCTACTCTGACTTACGATAGCTTGCTCATTAGATCCTAAATTAATGATTAATCTGAGAAAGTCTCGTAGTCAACATGATTCGTTGTCACCCATCTTGGTGTTAGTTGATGAATATTCATTTTTTCTTTTCAAACGTCCAATAGCTATACGTACGAGTCAGCCTAGCTTGACCCAGTTCATGAACCCAATATTCAACGAGTGCTCTGATTGGCCATTGGCTATGTTTTGGGAGGTTGACCCGGAAATATATCAGCCGGGTCATGTCAAAGATTACCAGTTCGAATGCATGAACGTACCGTTTTGCGGTTCTGAGATAAAATTTGGATAATTCATAGATCTACAAGTCCGTAATTTCGCATTTTGAAGTAAGTAATAAAAACTTGCATCAATGATCATAGGAGAAGAATATACATATTTTTTTGTCTATCTGCTCTGACGCAAGACGCGCTGGCTAGATTTTGAAAAAATGCTATACCTTATACGTGTGTTATACCCTCGCCCGCACGCCGATTAATGAAAATGTCACGCATTGCTGATCTTTGAACTTGGCGTCTCTGTCTAGACTCTAAATAAAGAAAATCGGGGAAGAAAATTTGGGGGGAAGAAAATTTGGGGGCCAAAAGAGGTTCCGATTCGGCTCAATCTATCCACCCGGTGTGAGTCGTCTGGGTTACTGTCTGTGTATGGGGAATGTCAAAAAATGTCAGTTTTATTAAAGCATGACCCATACCAGACGGTTATTTCTGTCTACATGTATGACTCTCTTAGACAGAAATAACCGTCTGACAGCGCTCAAAATACACGGGGCGGTGGGCGATTCGCCCCCGTGAGCTACACAATCGCCTCCGTCAGAATGCTCACGGGGGCGATTGCAAAATTAAAAATCGCCCCCATGGAATATAAATAAATAATAAAATAAATAAGAAATATAAAATAAAGATTATCCTTTCTGTTATAACTTTCACACAATATTGAGTTTCAACTTTCAAACCTTAAACCAATGAAATGGAACTGAAGCTATATTTTAATAGCGTGCAGGATTTCTCGCTCGAATTTTTCGGTGTCTAGAGGCTGCGATATTGTAAAGAAATAAACGCCTCTTCGCCGCAAGATTGCGCTATATCTCCCATCTCCACATCTCTATGGGTATTACGGATACAAACAACGGAAGCTCGCAGTGGACTGCGGTCGTCAGCAGCAGCGGCTATATACTACATGTAGCTGCGCCGGTAGTATACTGGTGTGCACGCTGCCGCCCCATATCTGCTGGAGCTAGAGGTGATCGCGCAAGGACCGAAACGTGGAGAAGGTTTTCGTTGTGAAAATCATGAATCCTCTGAAATCTGATTCCAAAAGACCAGCAAATAATGAACCTCGACCAGTAAATCAACCGAAAGCTAAAATTAGTAAAAGGAAACCTGTTGGCAAGGAGGCGAATGTAGACGGGTTTGGACCAGAAATGCCGTACAAAGGGAAGAGATCTGACCATTAGCTGCACGTTATAAATTGTAAAGTTGTAAGAGGAAAATAATGCCGACTATTAATGATAATGATGAAATAGCAAATAATTTAGGAGTTTCATGGGTACCACCAATTCAATGGAAATTTGTATTAAAAAAAGAGCCCCCGTCAGTACTAAAAGAGCCCCCGTGAGAAGGCTCACAGGGGCGCTTTTTATTTGGAAGAGCCCCCGTGGACAAAAAATTAATTTGAGCCCTGCCGTCTGATATGGGTCATTTCTTTAATAAAACTGACATTTGTTGACATTCCCATAATCAGAGGTCTAGTGGAGCCAGACGTAGTCATAGTGGAACAACCGATGATATAGAGAGACTGAAGCTTTTGGTCTATGACTCTCTATGCTTTGCTGAAGTGCATCATACCACTCCAGCAAAGCATAGAGAGTCAATGCTAATGCGTATTGACGGTTCTAGGACAATTACCCCCTGGGCAATCACCCCCCGGAAAATTACCCCCCGGAAAACTACCCCCGAAGGACAATTACCCCCTGGAATATTACCCCCCGGAGAATCACCCCCCGAGGACAACTACCCCCCCCAAGGACAATTACCCCCGGAAAATTACCCCCCGAGGACAATTACCCCCTAGGACAATTACCACCCCGAGGACAATTACCCCCTAGGACAATTACCCCCCGAGGACAATTACCCCCTAGGACAATTACCCCCTGAAGACAACTACCCCCCGATGATAATTACCCCCCGAGGACAATTCTCCCCGATGACAATTACCCCCCTGGACAATCAGGATTCAATAGCAAAAGATGATCTGACACATTGAGAGATGGCTACGAGCCCATAAGATCCCCTGCATGAACCCATATTCTTTCAAATACTATAGCACGTTGTCTTCCTCATTACTACACATTTCCCTTTTATTATAATTTATGCAACGCCAGTGCGGTTGCAAATTTGCACAAAGAATGTAAGTTTTAGGTAATTGTCCAGCACTTTTCAACATGCATAGAAATAGATTTGTCTGGAGCAGCGTTATTTTAACTTTTTGTTAGTCACGGTACCCTCTTAAGAAATGAGAATTTTCTCCCAAATCCCAAAGTCTTTACAGACTATTAATTTTGACTCTGGCTCTAGTCAAGTGCGATACAAACACGTATGGGCACATTTAAGAATAAAAAGGAGAAGACATTTTCAAACTGGTAACAAATTAGTTTGTAATCCACACACTAGAAACTACTTAAAGTACTGTATGCTGGCACCTTGCCGCCGAATGTACATAAATAAAAAGTGATATATTCGGTCATGACCTTGATACACGAATATGAGGATATTCGGGCCTCTCGTTGCCCTTATTTGCCTTGCTGTCAAAATATTGTAAGCGAGCGAGGAAGTAAGACACTTTAGTATCTTCAAAATTTTATTTTCTCATGTAATTACATATTTTAACCGTTTCTGGTATTTGATTTTTTTTTACAAAATCAACGTTTTCCAAATCATTCTCTTGCGGCACCCCGGTTGAAAAACGCTGTGCTGGAGTTACAAAATCAAATGAGATGAATTACCAGAGAGCGGATATTTATTTCTTTTGACATGGCACCGTACATATAACTTGAAGGCAATTTCTATTTCAAAATAATTTAACGTACACAAAAACATATTATACTTCAGCATGACAACAGAAATAAATAGATAACGTGAAGAAAACCTTAATTATGGATCATGGCATGGATGAGGGCCCAGTATACATACAAAGACAAATACACGATCAGCTGATTAAAAAAGTTACAGAGGATGCATAAAGGAAATCTTACATCCTAGTTTCTTTGTTGTGCCATTGATGATGAGAGAGGCTGTAATGCGTACTCATCTGCGCGCAATGTATTGTTCAATACAAATGTTCAATACAAATGTAATTCCTGTTCTTTACTCGGTAGCAAAACTACAGGGGAATTGGGCAATCTCCACCCACCCCCCCCCCCCCCATATCGAATTGAATAATTTGAAAAGACTGAAATGAACTTCATAAATAACAAAGAAAATGAAGGTTTATGCAATTTTCTGTAAATAGCAATTTGGAGAGAAGCTTGCGTTATACGTCACAGTGTTATAAATTCCTCGGGGGTGATTGTCCTCGGGGGTAGTTTTCCTGGGGGATAGTTGTCCTCGAGGGTAATAATAATAATAATAATAATAATAATGTTTTATTTACCCAGGGTAGCCACTTCAGTTATGAAACTGCTCTTCCAGCGGGCCCTGCAAAACATACTGTTATTACTACCCTTCTCTAATGTAATATGCTGAGCGCCTAGCTAGAAGGCAGAAGGTCTCATTGTTAAAAGTCTTTGGTATGACTCGGCCGGGGTTCGAACCCACGACCTCCCGTTCATGAGGCGGGCGCTCTAACCACTGAGCCACCATGCCCAGTAGTGTCCATGGGGGTAATTATTCTCAGGGGTAATTGTCCTCGGGGGTAGTTGTCCTCGGGGGGTAGTTGTCCTTGGGGGGGTAATTGTCCTTGGGGGGTAATTGTCCTCGGGGGTAGTTGTCCTCGGGGGGTAATTGTCCTCGGGGGGTAATTCTCCTGGGGGTAATTTTCCGGGGGGTAATTGTCCTTGGGGGGTAATTGTCCTTGGCTTGGGGGGTAATTCTCCGGGGGGTAATTTTCCGGGGGGTAATTTTCCGGGGGGTAATTGTCCTACGGGGGTAGTTTCCGGGTGGTAAGTTTCCGGGGGGGTGATTGCCCAGGGGGTAATTGTCCTGATACGCTTATTGACCTCTAGCACTGCATGCTTGCTGTGATGAAGGTATTATTAGACTAGTGCTGTAAGTCAGACGCTATGTTCGTGTTCGGTTCGGTTCGGCAGAGTTCGGCAATTTTTTCACCCGAACTTGGTTCGGTTCGGGGTTCGGTAATATAATAGCAAGCAGCGTTATAGCCACGGCGGTTGGCACTGGCGCGGGCGGGCCCGACCAGCACAAAGGACTTCTGCCCACTCCTCCTGCGTCTGACCAGCACGAATTTCACATTAAAAAACTGCTCTAAATGTAATTATTTGTGAAGAAAAGTACTACTTACATTCGTATTTCCGTCTTGAATCGTGTTTTATTTTCAATTTTAAAAGAATCATGTTTTCAATTTGTCAATAAATGATATTTTTTCAAGATTTTCCGAGACGGTTGTTGTCTAATGTTAGAGTCATGAAAGCTGCCATCTTGAATAGTAATTCAGGCTCGTCAAAAACTGTTTTTTATAATTTTTTATTTTCAATAGGAAAAATATAAAATCCCTATTTTTCCTGAATAAATAAATACCATACTATAATATATATTTATTTCATTATTTATTTTGTAAAATTTGTCCAATATTGTTACAATTAAAATATTGATTTTTTTGTTAAATGGGTTTGAGCTGAACTGGTTTTGATCACGCACATGTATTCTTATTTATAGCTTGCGATCGCGACGTAGCGTGGTCAGGATTTGGGATTTAAATGGTGCCAGTGAAGTCGCGCCCACCACTGGATAGGCATAAATCACAAAGGTGGAAAATGGGAAAAAAGTAAATACAAAAAGGAGCAATCATGCCATGAAAATTAGGTACAAAATGACAAGTTTATTAGCTTGCGAAAACGTTAACATTTTTCTGCCGAACATCCGAACCAGGCCTTTGCGTTCGGTTCGGTTCGGTTCGGAAGTGCCATGTTCGGCGAACTTCCGTTCGGTTCGGCGGTTCGGCGGTTCGGCTACAGCACTATATTAAACCAGGGAGGTGAAAGAACAGGAGGCGAAACTCTTGTAATTTATTCAAACGCATTCTTGAGTTCTAAAGCGTAACAATGGGATGTGTAACATTCCACTTGGCTTTGAAGTTCCATGCTCCGAACCGCGCTTCCACTGCGGGGAATTTCGGAAGCCAGGCACGAGTTTTACATTTATTACAAAATATTAAATTACCGGCAAAATTACAGTGTAAATTAAAAACTTTATATGGGAATTTTATTGGGAATAGTGCATCAAACAAATTTTCTAATTTAGAACTCCGTCCTGCCTTTAAATTGTGTGCCAGAGTTGGTAAAAGAAAAATTACATCCTGTCAAAAACTCAATATTTTAGGAAGATGCGCTAATTTGTGCATGCTTTAATGTCCCGTTATTTGATCCATGATTTACAATCTTCAATAACATTAAGTTTGCTAATGCGTGTTTTCGCGTGTTTTTTGTATTTTTCAAGTTTAAAAAAGAATGAAATTACAGAAGATTGTGTTCGCTTGTTCTCCTCTTTACACATTCAACAATGGATGAGAAATCATTGGAAGGGACAGCGAACAGTTGCTGTGATACCATTTTCTGATGTAGGAATTCTAAATCCTAAAATTTCATGCGCTCTTTTATCTCACCACCTGGTCAACAGCTGCAGATTAGCGCATAACTTTCCGGCGGCTTGGAGCATGGGGTCAAAGGAGAACGGCTTGATTCAAGTCCTTCTCTATCACGTCCCTGATTAAACCTAGATCTATGGATGGCTATACACAAATATACACACCACACAATATTGCATAGACTGTACACAGTCATGTCGATGCAGCTGTAAGCAAAGTTTGACACTAGACTTAATCTTATAATTTGAATTTTTAAATTATTCGTTTTAACATCAGTAGATCTAGATCTAAGTTTAAAAAAGTATTTTACTGCTATTTAGGTGTCATCAATTGTCACATAAGTACCGATTTTGAGTGAAATCAGTTGAGTTTTGTGCAGTGGTGTTTGAAATGTTGAGAATCAAAAGCACAGCTTTTACTACACAGCCAGGATAGTGATGCACCTAAAGTCCTATGTCAGTATGTCCCTGATAGCAGAGACTGGTAAATATCACGTCATATTTACGTCTTGTACTACGTCTTTAAGACGACATAACAAGACGTCAAAAAGACATGATTTTGCACCCGCGCACGTCGTCATGAGGACGTCATATTTTGACGTGATTTTTACGTCTTATTAGTCAAAGAAAGACGTCTTTAAGACGTCAACTTGTACCATAGGAAGACGTCATATGGACGTCATATTTACGTCTTTTAGTTAAAGAAAGACGTCTTTAAGACGACATAACAAGACGTCAAAAAGACATGATTTTGCACCCGCGCACGTCGTCATGAGGACGTCATATTTTGACGTGATTTTTACGTCTTATTAGTCAAAGAAAGACGTCTTTAAGACGTCAACTTGTACCATAGGAAGACGTCATATGGACGTCATATTTACGTCTTTTAGTTAAAGAAAGACGTCTTTAAGACGACATAACAAGACGTCAAAAAGACATGATTTTGCACCCGCGTACGTCGTCGTGAGGACGTCATATTTTGACGTGATTTTTACGTCTTATTAGTCAAAGAAAGACGTCTTTAAGACGTCAACTTGTTCCATAGAAAGACGTTGTATGGACGTCATATTTACGTCTTTTAGTCAAAGAAAGACGTCTTTAAGACGTCAACTTGTACCATAGGAAGACGTCGTATGGACGTCATATTTTGTCGTGATTTTAACGTCTTATTAGTCAAAGAAAGACGTCTTTAAGACGTCAACTTGTTCCATAGAAAGACGTTGTATGGACGTCATATTTACGTCTTTTAGTCAAAGAAAGACGTCTTTAAGACGTCAACTTGTACCACAGAAAGACGTTGTATGGACGTCATATTTTCTCTTTAGGTCCTATTGGTTAAATAAAGACGTCTTTAAGACGTCAACTTTCACCCAGGAAAGACCTGTATACGTTGTATGGACATCAAGTTTTGACGTGATATTTACATTTTACTGGTCATTTCGATGTACCTTTTAACCTTCCATGATCTATACGTCTTTGTTGTCCTCTAAATAACATCTATAAGACCACCTAATCAAGGAAGAAAGTGTCAAAGTCACTTCATGTACACATTCTGAACAATCACACAGTAAAATCAAAGCAAAAAAAAAAAACATCACATAATATATACATACATGCCAGACAGAAAGTTATTTTCATATTTTTAATGTACACGTATATGGTATGAAAATGGATAACAAAAATATAAAATACGTATTTCTATACCTTCTTATTCTATCTAACTTGGCTTCCATTGGTACACAATCTTTTCATCACTATCCTGACACTTCTTCCAAAACATGCTGTATAGATACCTAGTGTATTTCTGTCAGTCTCATAATTTATTTAAGAAAGTTAACAGGCCATCACAAAGATATCTGTTTCGTTATAAATTGTGCTACAAGAAACTATGACATATTGGCTAAACTTATAAGTCTTACGGTTGTTGGAAGCAGGTTAGCAGCATAGAGACTAGGTAAAGCTACACTGATACCCGCAGTATTTTAGTAGACAAGCAAACAGCACACTGGGGAAGTTCCTCATATTCAGCAAAACAGCATAGTGGAAAGCTAGGCATTCATCAGTGCAGCTCTACCTTGTCTCCATGCTGCAAAACCGCTCCTGACAACCCCAAGACTTTAATGCAGATAAAGACTATCATATAAAACAAAAGGTTGTTGGAAAGAATTTCTGTGCATGAAAGATCAATTCTTGTTACATACATGGGGAATATCTAAGTTCATGGCAAGAATTCAGTATAAAGTATAAAACTATACAATCTAAATCACACACAGGAGAAAAATGGCACAAATGATAAACACATGGCTTAGCTAAGTTATTTCTTACACTCAAAAGGAACAAGTTGGCAGCAAGGGGAACAGGGAGAGCTTCACTGATACATGCAGAGTTTTCTGATGATGGTTGCTTGCCCGTTGAAACCACGATGTTCACATTTGGCGATACAGCATATTAGAAAACTGTGCAGAAATCAGCTCAACTGTACCTAACTACCTATTCTCTGTGCTAGAAACCTGCTTCTTACGGGCACATGACTTAAATATAAGAAAAGGCATTAGTGGCAACATTCATATTTATAAATAACAACAAATTAGTATTGTTGCAAATACAGAAGCTGAAGTTCAAGTATAAAAATACAATTTATATCAGATAACATTCCCGCCAGTACGATTGGCTCAGTTGGGCAATTCCAAGGTGACTGTGGAATAATTATTCAGAAGATATTTCCCAGTTTAAGATAAAATAGCAAACATGCTGAAAAAGTTTAGCACAAAGAGATATATTCCATTGCTTATGTCACAACATTCATTTGGCAAGTCCCAGGAGTTTCACAAAAGAATTACAATCTAACTTAAATTTTAACAGCGAATTCAATATACATGTAGGTAAGCCATATTGTGCTTTCTAAATCACAGATACAATCCAAGAATGTTATACTTTTAACTACCATTTTTTTTCAAACCACAAGATATTTAAGGTTTTCATTGAAGGCGCTACTGTGTGTCACTCTTTAACAGTTAATTCTCCCAACAAAATTTTGAATTTTCCCCAACCGTTTTTCCATGAAAATAAGATATAAAACAGGCCTTTAAAAATCTTTCAACGCCTAAATTTGGAAAAGGTATTGGAGCTAATTCTTTGCTTTGTGATGATTTACACTCACTTCAATTTAATCAATTTATAAAAATAAAGTTGGGAGAATTAAGGAGTGGATCAGATCAGTTTTCCCAATTTTTATCATCAATAGTGGTCTATTTTTAACTCAAATGTTCAGATTATCTTTAAGTGTACATACAGTATAGCATTGAAGTCAATACCTTAGCACCATTTTCTCTCATCTGAACAATGTTACCAAGTCCCTTTAAGGCTCGTTCAGAAATGATGCTGCAAAACAGTCAAAATCGCAGAGTTTTTTAAATGTTGACATAGAGTTCAATATGCTTTACATTTCTGTATATTATAAAAAAAAGAGCTCACTGAATATGCGCAGTCCAAAACATCAGTGAAAAAAATACACGGGGGCTCGGGGCGAAATAGCCCCCGAAATGCCCAAAAGAGCCCCCGAAAGTCAGAAAAGAGCCCCCATAAATTTGCATAGAGTTCAATGCAAAACAAATTTTAGAATGTTATATTCATGCAGGCAAGCTTGAAAAGTAGCCCCCGAAAAATAAATATTAAATTTTTCCCTGCAAAACATACAAAGACTTGTTGCCATTCGCTTTACACATAAAACCAAACTGCATCATTTTCGAAAATTGTTGGCGGTTCAAGTTCCGTATCTGAACAAGTCTTAGTTGCTTAATAATGGAATTGATTTGTATTGTATTTACCTCACTCAATTTTTCTCCATTACCAACTTATATATAATTTGCAACAGGTTTTAAGAACTGATACGAAGCGGATGGGGGGTGGGGGTGAGCATGAGACTGAGCATATCAAGTCTACTACATAAGCATTATGAAACAGGTCAACTTCATAAATAGTAATTACAAATATATGCAAAATACTGGAATCTTTTACTCAAACTGTTATGTCAGTTTGTACACCCTGTAATTCATTAAAATTGTAAGTGACATGAATGGGAATTTCAATTCCACAGCTTTAAGCCATTCAGGTTTGTGGCTACACCTCACCTCTCCCCCTCCCCCAATCTCTCTCTTACTCTATAAATTATAATGAAGTAAAAAAATAACCTTTTTTCTAGCAGTTAAACTATCGGGTGAGTGTAGATCTACATGTAATTTTGGAAATATTCCTCTTCAGCTTGGACTCATGGGTTGGCTTTTGGGTGGAATCTCTGGCATTATGCACTGCTTTCAGATCCAGGGAACATAGACGCAAGGAATTCTAGTGCATGAATAAAGCAAAAAAGAAAGGAATACAATTTAAGACAAACTTTTATATATTTTAAAACTGGAACGTAAACAATGAATTAAATAATGAATTATGTCAGAAAAATACTGCTTGGTAAGATTTATCAGAAATAATTTCTTATTGCTCACAAACATAAAGTCAACACACCTTTCGATTTTAAACATTTGTGGGCAATGCAAAACCTGATTCAGGATTTCGTTTGGTAAATTATCAATACAATTCGTCCTTGTTTTCACGAAGTGACGGTAGTGAGGAAAATCGTAACGCAAAGTGAATGCAATTTTTTTTCACTACCGTCACTTCGTGAAAACAGCGACGAATTGTAGTTTGCTGATGAGGGCCATGACTCACCAATCAGGTTAGTGGAGCCATCGATTTGGAAATATTCCTCTTCAGCTTGGACTCATGGGTTGGCTTTTGGGTGGAATCTCTGGCATTATGCACTGCTTTCAGATCCAGGGAACATAGACGCAAGGAATTCTAGTGCATGAATAAAGCAAAAAGAAAGGAATACAATTTAAGACAAACTTTTATATATTTTAAAACTGGAACGTTAACAATGAATTAAATAATGAATTATGTCAGAAACATACTGCTTGGTAAGATTTATCAGAAATAATTTCTTATTGCTCACAAACATAAAGTCATTATGGGCAATGCAAAACGTGATTCAGGATTTTGTTTGGTAAATTATCAATACAATTCTAGTTTCAGGGATGCCAGTTAGAATTGATCAGAGGGCCTGAAAAATCACCTAGAATGAGCTAGCTTGAACACAAAAAACCTAAACTATGGTATGAAAATAACTCGCCAGGGCCTGAATTCAGGCTATTGCCTGAAAACTGGCATTCCTGTAGTTTGCTGATGAGGGTAGAATGAAAGCTCCTTGACCTATGCTGAAGGGTAAAAAAACACTGTTTGAAACACACATAATATTGTCGGTTATTGCAACATACCTGCAGGTTTTAGTGATCTAAAATTAATTGAATTATAAATATATTTGAAACTTAGGACAAATAACTGAAATAAGCCTTTCAAATGAAATGAACCATTATGAAGTGTCTAATTGGTCAGTGTCTCAGTGATCATGCACAATATGACAAATAAATGTACAGAAATAATACAAGTACATGTACACATTTACCGATAATGGCTTCAACTGTTTCAAGAGGCTGCTGATCCTTAGGGAAGTAGGGAACATCCACAAGGTTGAGAGAGAGTAGCATTTTCTGCATGGTTTCACATCAATATACTGAGGCCACAATGTGCTTTGAATCCACTTCTTTGACGAAAGATGTTAAAAAAGGATGCCTACAAATAAATGAGAAAATGAATAAAGTTAAAACCAACTGAATGGTTGATAATGTATGTACCGGTATGTGCAACACATATACTACAAACTTCTTTGAACAGCCTGTGGGGAAAGAATTTTGTTTACCATTTACAGGTCTAACCGATTATTTCCAGATAAAGATTTCTGTATACGGTGGCCTATAAGATAAATTTGCTGTCTAAAGATAGAAACGACTTGTTTAAGGTTACATGTTTGTGACACAAGTCACTGCTTTATTCCTCTACGTATCGACACGTAATGCTCAATTTCCAGACATCTGGGCCCGGGCCGGTAGTACACTTTCTCACAGGTTTCACTGCAAACCGCTGCACATTACAAGTGCATACCGATGGTGGTTGCGGGCGGGCGCACGCCTGTGTGAAGTTATCTACCATACAATGTAGGAGGAGGTAGATCACTTCACGCAGACTTACGTGCCCCCGCAACCCTCCATCTGTATGCACTTGTATTGTGCAGCGGTTTGCCGTGCAACCTGTGAGAAAGTGTATACTACTATCAACGTTTTTCCGAAAAATAGTCCCCCCAAAATAAGAAAATTGACCAGAAACAGGTTAGAAACATAACGACTTTTAAATCATGACCGGCAATATTTGAACATTTCATGAATATTTGCTTGATTTGGGCTAAGCCTAGATCTAGACCTACGTTTTAGATTTTAGGACTCTCTCCACACTAACTCTGAGAAGCTCCAACACCTGCGCCGCGGGCGTCGGAGCTTCGGGTTTGTGCATCAAAAAACATTCTAACAGCGGGTTGGGTGACATTATCTCAAAATATGCAAAGGGGTAATTACAATTTTGACTTACTAGGTTGCTCGACTCCTCTGGGCATCTATAGGCGGCAACTTGAAATTATAACTTGAAGAAGTCTTCGATGGGAAAAAGGGGGTGATTCTTCAAATTATAATTTCAAGTTGCCGCCTAGATGCCCAGAGGAGTCGAGCAACCTAGTAAGTCAAAATTGTAATTACCCCTTTGCATATTTTGAGATAATGTCACCCAACCCGCTGTTAGAATGTTTTTTGATGCAAGCTAGAACCCTTCGGCATCGGAGCTTCCCAGAGTTATCTCTCCGCGCCAGAGTTAAGGGTCACTGGTAAAAAAGTCTGGATATGATTCTAAACTAGTAGTAGATCTACAGTATTGCTTGGAATAAAGTAGACACTCTCACACTGTGTCACGCGTGACTGCATGTATTATCCTTCTTTGACTTCTTCTTCAAGATAATCTGCCTCCTTCAATACTTAAGATTCTTACAGATGCCGTATACTCGGCCTGATTGGGGTTAGACCGAATTTTTCTGTCTCTTTCGTTCGTTAGCCTCTGATTTGGGTAAGGTCGGCTCTCTCTTTAGAGACAGAACAGCCCTATACGCTGTAGTGGCCGCGCGTTTGTACTAAGAAACGTTACACAAAACTTGGCCAAACTTAACCCCTAATTTTGATATTTTACCGGATTCATATCCGATGTATTTATACTCCTAAATTAGCTATATGCTTAACTACTTCGGTTCCACTTACCAACTCGACTGAAATAATCCGTTTAATGGTCCATTTTTAGGAAATTATGGGTCAAGATCGACATCCATGAAGAAAATCTTGCATTCGGGTCTCATTCTTTCTAGTCTACGCCGAAGGCAAAATGATTATAACGGAAAAACTGTGCACGAGCTACGAGTTCGTAATGACATGCACAGTTTTTCCTTTTTAATCTTTTGCCTTCGGCGTAGACTAGAAAGAATGAGACCCGAATGCAAGATTTTCTTCATGGATGTCGATCTTGACCCATAATTTCCTAAAAATGGACCAATAAACGGATTATTTCAGTCAAGTTGGTAAGTGGAACCGAAGTAGTTAAGCATATAGCTAATTTAGGAGTATAAATACATCGGATATGAATCCGGTAAAATATCAAAATTAGGGGTTAAGTTTGGCCAAGTTTTGTGTAACGTTTCTTAGTACAAACGCGCGGCCACTACAGCGTATAGGGCTGTTCTGTCTCTAAAGAGAGAGCCGACCTTACCCAAATCGGAGGCTAACGAACGATAGAGACAGAAAAATTCGGTCTAGATTGGGGTGTGCAGGTGGACCATTACACCGGGTTTTCCCCCTACTCTTATACAAAAAAGTGCAATGGGTTCTTAACGTGCAAGGGTGGTGACTCTCCTGTACACGGGGCCTCCATTTAAGGTCCTATCCGAGGGACGGAGTGTTTTCCACTTGACATAGCCTGCGTCTATGAACAAGGGAAGGGCAGTAGATTCTAGACGTAGTGCCAAGACTTTCATCACAATCAGTTTGCTTCTCTTATTTTTCTGCTTTCTTTTAGTTTTAACTTTTAGAGCAGTTGTATATTCGAGTTATATTTCCCTTTAAAGCCATGCAGCCCATGTGTAGGCAAATGAGTAAACTTTTTTGCTTTAAATGATGCCCCATGCCATGCATACCTTCAATCAAGACCCTACATAAAAATACATATATGGGATCATACATTCCAAATCTTGTCAGCAAGTGTTGAAAGTCCGAGCTCACTAGATCATACATTACAGTAACATAGAGTCTACATATCAACTTTTCAGAACGAAAAACAGTAACTATAGATTTATGCACTTTTTGTAAATAAATTAGGTAATTCTAGGACTTACCCATACTGTAAATTTGCAGGAGAAAACGAAAGTATTCAGGAGGATGTACTTCATGCAACGGCTTTTTCACTCTGAATTCAAATACATTAGGCTACATACACATCGCATATAGTGTAGTCCTACGCCTTGCCTTGAGTACTGTATGCGTACACGTACACACACGTACTTTACACACTCCCGTTTGTACTAGATGCGAGCATGTTTAGTCTTGATCGATATTGCAGACCTTGGTGCACAATCTGTAAATTGGTCCACTATTAATATAATGACTAATGACATTTGAGGGGGGGGGGGGGGGGAGAGGGGGGGGGGGGGGGGGGGGGGGTTGTTCCCTATTTTCAATTCTGATAATTGCCCTATTTACTTTGACTTATGCTCATATTAGATGTTGTAGTCTTTACCCGATTATTATCCTAGAACAATTAGGTTATTAGAGACGTCATAATGACGTCGTTATACGTCGTCCTTACGACAAAAAATATCTTGGAAAAATAGTCTTTAAAAGAGGTCATAATGACGTCGTAATGACGTCGTCAATACGACAACAAATATTTTGGAAAAGATAGTCTTTTAAAGACGTCGTATTGACGTCGTCGATACGACAACAATTATCTTGGAATAAATAGTCTTTAAAAGAGGTCATAATTACGTCGTTATCACGTCGTCAATACGACAAAAATTAGCTAGGAAAAAATAGTCTTTTAAAGACGTCAAAATGACGTCTTAATGACGTCGTTAATACGACAAAAATTATCTTGGAAAAAATAGTCTATTAAAGACGTCATAATGACGTCGTCGATACGACAAAAATTAGCTTGGAAAAAATAGTCTTTTAAAGACGTCATAATGACGTCGTTATCACGTCGTCAATATACGACAACATTACATTGGAAAAATAAGTCTTTTAAAGTCGTCATAATGACGTCGTTATCACGTCGTCAATACAACAACATTACATTGGAAAAAATAGTCTTTTAAAGACGTCATAATGACGTCGTCGATACGACAAAAATTAGCTTGGAAAAAAATAGTCTTTTAAAGACGTCATAATGACGTCGTTATCACGTCGTCAATACGACAAAAATTAGCTAGGAAAAAATAGTCTTTTAAAGACGTCAAAATGATGTCTTAATGACGTCGTTAATACGACAAAAATTTTCTTGGAAAAAATAGTCTTTTAAAGACGTCATAATGACGTCGTCGAGAAGACAAAATATATCTTGAAAAAATTAGTCCTTTAAAGACGTCATTATGACGTCGTTATCACGTCGTCAATACGACAAAAATTAGCTAGGAAAAATCGTCTTTTAAAGACGTCAAAATGACGTCTTAATGACGTCGTTAATACGACAAAAATTATCTTGGAAAAAATAGTCTTTTAAAGACGTCATAATGACGTCGTCGATACGACAAAAATTAGCTTGGAAAAAATAGTCTTTTAAAGACGTCATAATGACGTCGTTATCACGTCGTCAATACGACAACATTACATTGGAAAAATAAGTCTTTAGAAGTCGTCATAATGACGTCGTTATCACGTCGTCAATACGACAACATTACATTGGAAAAATAAGTCTTTTAAAGTCGTCATAATGACGTCGTTATCACGTCGTCAATACAACAACATTACATTGGAAAAAATAGTCTTTTAAAGACGTCATAATGACGTCGTCGATACGACAAAAATTAGCTTGGAAAAAAATAGTCTTTTAAAGACGTCATAATGACGTCGTTATCACGTCGTCAATACGACAAAAATTAGCTAGGAAAAAATAGTCTTTTAAAGACGTCAAAATGATGTCTTAATGACGTCGTTAATACGACAAAAATTATCTTGGAAAAAATAGTCTTTTAAAGACGTCATAATGACGTCGTCGAGAAGACAAAATATATCTTGAAAAAATTAGTCCTTTAAAGACGTCATTATGACGTCGTAATGACGTCGTCAATGCGACAAAAATTATCTTGGAATAAATAGTCTTTTGAAGACGTCATAATGACGTCGAAATTACGTCTTCCATACGACGTACGACGTGTTTACCACTTTACGACCAATTTATGACGTCTTTAAGACGTCAGTCTGCTATCAGGGGTGTACATCATTCATACAAGTTACAACCGTTACGCCTAGACCCTCTGGCTCTACACGTTAACTTACAATACAAATACAACAAGTTCCAAATGCCATGAATACAAGTTACAGTAGACTAACCTTGTTTCAACTTTCACTGTCTGATAATGTTTACAAAGGCAGCATTTCGTCGACAGACTTAAATCTAAATCTACTGCAACTGAAGATCTTAAATTGTAATGGTGTAAGATCAATCACTGAATCGAAGCGAGGTGGCGTGGCAGCTGTGCTGCCGTACGTGCGCATTAAGCAATTCTGGCAGAAAAATGGCGGGTTGGGTATACGGTGCAGGTGTACGTGTATAAGAAAAACAGCGCGCGATTAGGGGAATCCCCGGCTGCGCATTTTTTCTTCTTCTTCACAATACAGCCTCAGCAATTGGGTATACGGGGATGTGCCGCTCGGAAGGGTGACTTTTTCAGGAAAGATCCTTAGACATGGGTCCCCTTTTCATTAAAAAAATCCTTAGACATGGGTCCCTTTTTTCATTTATTCCTTTCCCCTCTTTTCTCCCTCATTTTCTCCTGGATTTCGGGATTTGCTCCTACATTGAAAATGCCTAAATCTCTCCAATCTCTAAATAAATGGACCCTTCGGTGATTGCATTTCCAGTGTACGAGGTGTACGCACTGACCTCTAAGTCAGTGGGTGTACGTACGTAGCTCGTAAACTCAACTAGATCCCGGGGTACCACATATATCAGGACCCCATGGGCTCTATACCGGGTACTCATATGGCATAATGCGCGCAAGGTATGGTATCCGCCCGTATAGGGGTCGTACCCCCGGAAACTTGTAGCGCTTCGCACGCTGAAAGATCGGCAGCTATACCCTGCGTACCCTCTGCCCAGCAGCCGGGCAGCAGCGGGGCTCAAGCAGGGAGCTATATAGCCAATGCTTGAGAGCTCGTGTACGGGTACGTTAACAGGAAAAGTCCTTCAATTAAAACAGATGCTAGAGGTGCTAGCACTGTATTATTATGTTGCATGGTGTTTTCATCTTTATGTGTGTAAACTACTTGTAAACTACATGTAGTATGGTACAGTTTACTAATAAAGAACTTTATCGAGAAACGGCAAAATTATTGGCCATTGTATTATTACACACATAGGTGCATTACTATCCTGGCTGTGTATTAAAAGCTGTGCTATTAGTATTGATTCTCAACATTTCAAACACCACTGTGTAAAACTCAACCAATTTCACTAAAAATCGATACTTTAGTGACAATCAATAAGATATAAATAGCAGTAATATACATTTTTTAACTTTCCGAAGTTAGACAGAATAATTAAAAAAATCAAATTGTGAGTCCACTGTCGAACTTGCCGATCAGCCGCATCGGTATGATTGTGTGCATCTCTGTGTTATGAGTGTATTGACTATTCATGTATTTAAATGCTGCCTATTAACGCGTAGTGCAGTGCTAAAGGTCAATATGCATTAGCGTTGACTCTCCATATGCTTTGCTGGAGTGTATTATTGCTTAAAAAAATGTAATATTTGAAGTTTGAAATCCTTAGACATGGGTCCATTTTTGACAAAAAATCCTTAGACATGGGTACCTATTTCAGCAAAAGGACCCTTGGATGTGGGTATGGGTTCGGAGGTCTCAGCCGCACACCCCCGTCCGACTATAATCTGAGTACCCCCCCCCCCCCCCCGGGATTCTCATGTCACCCACATTGTGGTATTGGAGAAGTTTACGATCAGTTTGAATTTGTCAATGTAACAATGTACAATGTATTCAATTCAAATCGAATTAATGTTAATCAATAACACAAAATAACACTATCGACAATAGTGAGAAAAAATTATGATGATAATAATAACAACAGTGGCGTACCTGGGGTCCGGCCTGGGGTACTCCGTCATGGGGGGCAAGCGACCGAAACAAACAAAGAAGACGATGCTAATTTTCACTTCTGGCGAGCGAGCGAGCAAAAAAAAATCTTTAAGTAACGTTTGATATATAAACTGGTATTGTTGCAAGTTGGGGGTGGGAACATTCACTTGTTAGCGACGTTAATTTCTTTTTTTTGCAAACGAGCGTAGCGAGCAAGAAAAAAATTACTTCTTTTTTAATAATTGCCACTTAAACTTGGTTCAATTGTCCCATGCAGGGCGCGGGAACAATATTGTGTTTAGGGTGATTTTATACCCATCTTAGCTAGCGAGCGAAAATACATCTTTCTCTCAATGAATTGCTATATAAAATTTGTTTCATTGTTGAAGGTCGGGGGCGGGCACAATCGTGTTTAAGGCAATGTCAATCCCATTTTGGCGGGCAGGCAACCCCCTACATTTATTTTTTTAATGGTATTGTAGCAGGTTAGTGGCCCGGCCCCCCACCCCCCCCCCCCCCCACTCCGGGGTCGGAATGACCCCATGCGTGTTACCAAAATGTCCGGTAAAGGGGTACTTTTCGTGCGACAAAGTCCGGCCCGAGAATTGTAAAAAAAAGGGGTGTATTAACTTTTCACCCGGAGATTTCTTTAAAAAGGGGGTGTTTTTTCCTTTTTTCTCTCATCTCTTTGGACTCCTGAGAAATCTTCCGAATTTAGGGGGGGGGGGGGTACATTGAGCATTTTTCATGATTTAGGGGGGTCTCCAAGGTAGGAAAAGCCCGCAAAAAGCCCGCGAAAGGGGGGTTCGGAAATGTTGGCAGTCCTCAGATAGGGGGTGCTTTCAAAAAGAGGGAACGAGCATATGCGTACCCTAAATAACACTGAGTGGGGGGGGGGGGGGGGGGGTAGTGGTGGGCACATAATTCCACGAGCTAGCGAGCGAACAAAAAAATCACTTCTTTTTTATAGGGAAAATATGGTACATAAAACTTGGGTTCATTGTTCCATGTCAGGGACGTGATTATTAAAAGCGGTGTTATTTCTATTTTGGCGAGCGAGCGTAGCGAGCGAGCAAAAAAAATCTCTTCTCTTTTATAGGGAAAATATGGAACATAAAACTTGGGTTCATTGTTCCATGTCAGGGACGTGATTATTAAAAGCGGTGTTATTTCTATTTTGGCGAGCGAGCAAAAAAAAAAATCACTTCTCTTTTATAGGGAAAATATGGTACATAAAACTTGGGTTCATTGTTCCATGTCAGGGACGTGATTATTAAAAGCGGTGTTATTTCTATTTTGGCGAGCGAGCAAAAAAAAAAATCACTTCTCTTTTATAGGGGAAATATGGTACATAAAACTTGGGTTCATTGTTCCATGTCAGGGACGTGATTATTAAAAGCGGTGTTATTTCTATTTTGGCGAGCGAGCGTAGCGAGCGAGCAAAATTTTTGTAATGATAATTGGTTCGTAAATTTCAGATTTGTTTGTTGCAGGTCCAGGCCTGTGCAGGTCAGGGCTTACACAATCATGTCTAAGGTGATGTTAATTCCGTTTTGGCGAGCACGAGCACACCAAAACTTCTTTGAATAACGTTTGGTACATAATTATTAACTGGTTGTTGCAGGTTGGGGCGGGCACGTTAGCGGTGTCAATTCCATTTTGGCGAGAAAAAAAAATCTCTTTTAATAGAAATTAATAAATAAACTTATTTTTATTGGTGCAGGTCAGGATGGACGCAATCGCGTTTAACGCGATTCAATTCCTTTTTGGCGAGAGGGCGAAAAAGCTCTTCCATTTATAATGATATTGTTGCAGGTCAAAGGTGGGCACAATGTTTCCAAAGCAATGTCTATTCATTTTATTCGCGAGCGAGTGTAGCGAGCGAGAAAAATGAATTAGTCTCTTTTAGTAACATTTGGTACATGCATTATGTGTTATTGTTGCCATGGTTGCAGGTCGGGGCCCGTCGGGGCAGGCACAATTGTATTCCAGGCAATGCTAATCCTTTTCTTTTTTCAGGGGGATGAGCAAGTGAAAACATTTAATACAAAATAGGCTAGCAAGCAGTTCGCGCCAGCGAAGAGTTTCGAATTTGTTATATCACTTATATTTTCCTATTTTCATTTGTCTTAATTTTTCAGGGCCGTATGCGGAATATTTGTCTGGTGGGGGAGGGGGAAAGATGCGTTAAAAGTTTTCGAAGAATCTCAAAAGCAAAAGGAGTGAAGGGAGTTCGAGCGACCGAACTGGTCATGAGGGTACTTTTGCATTTTCAAAAGTAGAATTGAAGGATTTGGTATAGGCCTACACTTCATTTTCAGGAAAAAAACTGTACGTTTTCAAAATATCTGGGGTCAACTGCCCCCCCCCCCCCCCTCTGGTGCGTACGGCCATGGTCTTTTTTTTTAATTTCCCCATTTTTTTCCTTTCCTTTTCTTTTTCCTTTTTCTTCCTTTTCTCTTCTTCTTCCTTTTTTCTTTCCTTTTCCTTTTTTCTCTTTCTTTCCTTTTTTTCTTCCCTTTTCCTTTTTTCTTTTTCTTTCCTTTCCTTTCTTTTCTTGTCTTTCCCCTTTTTCTTTTTTTCCCCTGGAGCCCGTCAGGGGGGGCACTCTGCCCCCCCTGCCCCCCCCATAGGTACGCCAGTGAATAACAATGATTACAAAACAAAACGATAATAATAATAACAACGATAAAGTTATATGACAAAATAATGGGAGCAATTGTCACCAATAAATGGTAAAATTGATATTTGAATTAATGAATTACTGAAAATATTCTTAGGGCCTAATATCAATTTGATAATTTGATATAAGACACGAACAGAGAAACATACATTTGATATTGAACTCATAACATGTTTTCTGCACATATTTAAATTAATGAAAACGTAGCATTATATTTCGACAGAATTTTACTAAGTTTAAACGAGTTTGTACATTTATTTATTGGAGTTAAAAAGCTGATCCATGTTCAGTAATTTGGTCTTTCAATAAAATGTACGTTCTACGTTCGCGCGCGCAGGGACACTTTTACCGTGTTTACACAGTGTTCCGCATCGAGGGTTGAAGCCGGGTTGAAGCCGCGAGGGGATTGAAGCCGGGTTGAAGCCTGCAATTTTATGTGTGTAAACGGGATCCCAGTGAGGATTGAAGCCGGGTTGAAGCCGCCTCTTGAATCCACCAGAATTGCAGGTCTCAACCCACCTCACGGCTTCAACCCTGCAATTTTATGCTGTGTAAACGGATCTGATCCGCCTCGAGGGTTGAAGCCGGTGGGCCGACGTGAGCAGCCAATGAAAATGGTAGTACTGACAATGACAATGACAATGACAATGACAATTTATTCTCATGTCACCCACATTGGGGTATTGGAGAAGTTTACAATCAGTTTGAATTTGTCAATTAAACACTGAAATATACAATACAAATAGAATTAATGTTAATCCATACAAAATAACACTATCGACAATAGTGAGAAAAATTATGATGATAATGATAATAACAATATTGATGATGATAATAATAATAATAATTAAAAAAAAACGATAATATTAATTAAAACGATAATTAATGACGAATTAATGGAAGCAATTGAAAAAGAAATTTACTGGCACCAGTAAATTGATATCTGAATTAATGAATTACTGAAAATATTCTTGATATCAATTTAATAAATTGATATAAGACAAAAAAGAGAAACATAAAGTTAATATTGAACTCATAACATGTTTTTGCACATACTTAAATTAATGAAAACGAAGCATTATTTTTCGACAGAATTTTACTAAGTTTAAACGTGTTTGTACATTATTGGAGTTGAAAAGCTGACCCATTTTCAGTGTATTTGGTCTTTCAATAAAATATTTATCGATGAACAATTTTCTTTCTGAACGAAAGGTAGGGCATACAAACAAGTAATGAAACTCATCCCCAAGTGATTGCAAATTGCACAGCGTACATAGCCTCATTTCCCTTGGAGTATTTGAATATCTACCAGCTACAATCGGCAGGTAATGATTGCCACAGCGAAAACGACTTAATATTGTCCGATCTCTTTAATGAGATCGATTAAGTATCTTTCTAAACATAAAGAATGTTTGAAGATTCGATAGTTAACACAATGCGAATTATCGTACATACAAGCAGACCAATACTGAGCATGAGAATCTCTCAATCGACGTTCCACAGTTTGTTTAACCCACTCATAGCTAGTATTTTCACAAATTTCCCATAAATTAGACATCCCCATATTGTCCAGAGTCAGCTTGATTTTTTTTTAACCAAGGTGCCTGATATATATTCTTCTCAAAGAGTAATTTTAAGATAATATACACCTTACCAGAAAATTTATCCTGTCCACTATGTACAATCCTACACCAGAAGTTTATCATTCTGCTTTCGATATATTTCTCAAGTTTAAGCCTCCCTAATTCACCAAGTACCATACAATTTGCAGTTGTTTTGTTGACAGAAAGGGCTTGCTTACAAAATTTCATGTGGATAATTTCAAGATCATGTAGCACTTCAAATCCCCATATCTCACTTCCATAGAGCAGAATAGGCAACACAAGTTGATCAAATAATTCCAAGAGGATATCAATAGGTAAGTGCAGTTGATAAGTTTTAGATAATAGACTATACATTGCTCGTCTAGCTTGATTATAAGTTGCTTAATTTGTGCTTTACGAAATTTGTTGTTGTAGTTAAAAGTAGTTCCAAGATAGACGTATTCATCAACAACTTCTACAATATCATGATCAAATTTAAATATGGGAATTTTTCGAACTTTACCACGAGAAAATACAACAACTTTGGTTTTAGCTGTGTTAACTTGGAGGGGGGAGGGGGGGGTAAGCGGACACTTTTTTTTTTTTTTTGGTCTCGAAATTTCAAAATTTGACATTTTTCTTCGTTGGGGGTGGGGGGGGGGGTAGGGTCACCTTTTTTAAGGTTAGCGTGGGTATAATTTTTTTTTTTTTTTTTTTTTTTTAATAATTAAAAAAATAAAAAAACAAAAAAACAAAAAACAAAAGGGGTGGGTTTAAGTTTTTTTAGGGGGGTTTACACACATAAAAATACCAAAGGGGGGGGGGGTTTAAACCCCAACCCCCCCCCCCCCCCCTGCGTAAGCCCCTGGCCGGGGCCCAAATTTGAAATCAGTTTGAAATTTAATGTGCTGAAATTTGAAAATCGTGCCGACCAATATTTTGCTCAGTGGGGGCGGGGGGCAAAGGGGGTAGTGAGCACTATTTTTTTTTTTGGCCCTCGAAAATTTGAAAAATCGCACCCCAACCCCCCCCCCCCCCCCCCCCCCCCCCCACCCCTTGAGCGCTAGGCGGGGGTACTGAAAAAAGAGGTAAAATTAACGTGTTTTTACAAGTCTTTTTCCCGGGGGGGGGGGCACTGTTCTCCAATATACATCACCTATTATCAGCATAATTATAATTATTATTGTTGGTGTTGTTAATTGTTACATGTGTTATCATTACTGTACATCAGTATTATCATTACCGTCCCGCATATAGTGGGCCTATGTACGTTCATTCATTTTCAGCGCCTTGAGCTATATGCATGCGTCTAGGACTATTATGATGAATTATAATAACTTATTAATCCGATATTCACAAGAGCACTTCTGCATTTCTTATAGGCTAGCTGTTTTTTGTGGTTTTTTTTAAAATACACATAACAGCCAGGCGATATATTCTCTGCGCGCGGCTGGTAAACGAAGTCAAGGACTACATAGATTGTAAGAAAGTTTTCAGGATCTCAAATGATAAGTCATGTCAGTAATAGTAGCGGATCCAGGGGTTAGGGGTAAGTAGTGCGACGGCCAACCCCTTTGGACGATCTAAAATGGGGAGGTAGGTGAGAGTGCGACGGAAGAAGAAAAAAAAAGGGGGGGGGGAGAGAAAAAGAAAACTGGTATTGAATTAGAAATACACCCCATCAGTATGACAGAGTTCAGGGGCTCATGTCTTCTCACCTCTATAATAAAGAAAAACACCCGTTTTCCCATCCTCTCACAAATATTTCCACGATATGTGCGTATCGCTATTATAAAAACCTCCATTGATAAATATAGGGCCATGCGCAATGTATAGGACATTTAATTCCTGTTAACTTTCCTTTTCTTTGAATGGAATATAATTTGTATGTGATTCAATTCAGGTTTTGTTATTCTTATGTTATTTTTGGTTAAAAAATACAAACCATCTTTACTCCTTTACTACTTTTTTTTAATTTAGGAGGGGGGCGTTCTGGGAGGGAGGCAAAACGCACTTCTGGCGCCTTGGTAGATGGTGAGAGGAAAATGAGAGAGAGAGAGAGAGAGAGAGAGAGAGAAGAGAGAAGGAGAACATGCAACTCAAACATTACATTGCCTATGAGTTGGCACCCCCCCCCCAACTCCGAGAACGGACGGTACCCATGC